>JARQOD010000529.1:0-143756 GCA_033576555.1 Oophaga sylvatica | reverse complement strand
TCAAGCTTAATTCCATCCCCTTTGCAATCAAAGGGAAAAACCGAAAACAGACCTTTGGTGGGTACTGGGGATGGAGTTGAGAAACCTGAATTGACGGTCATACGGTTGGTGGGAAGGCAAAACCAGCACCCTTTTTTGGGAATCTCAGGAGAGAAAACCAAAGTCAACACAGGGCTCAACTACCCTGGGTCAAGCAATCATACTCTAGAAACCCCATTTCCCCCCAAAATTTAAATTTTCCCCCCGGGTCCAGTTAATAGTGGTTTGTGACAACGTACCATGGAAGGCCTAATAGCACCTCATCCAATCCCCCGGGAATAATAAAAAAAGAAATATCCCCCCCTGCCCCTGGGGAAATGACATGGGGGGGGGGAATTGACCGGGGGGTGATTTGGGTCTAGCATAAACCTTTGACTACCTTAAGTTCATTGGTTTGGGCAGTAACCCATGGAATGGCTGTCTCTGGGAAAAGGGTTTAAAAACGGAAAAAAATTGCCTCTGCCCTAGAGCCACCCACGCCTTGGCAAAACCGAGTTGCTTCGAAGAGAAACTTACCTCATTAAAATTTGGGGGTAGAGACCCCTGAATCTAACACACCCCTCTAATGGTGGTTAGACCTCTCGTTCCTCCCCCTGCTTGGGAAACCCCCTTATTACGGGGGTACCCAAAGTTGTGTAGGAGGGAATGAGGGGACCAGTTCCGAGGGAATATCCATGGCCCAGGTTCCGTGTCAGGAACCGGGGTTCGGAAAGTTTGAAAATGGGTCCAAAAGGAAACCGGGTTTTTAAGACCTCCAGCCCCAACTTGTTTCTGCATGACGAAAATCTATTCGTTGGAAGAGTCATTAATTTCCGAGAGGTGGAAAAACTCAAGGGGCTAGGCATTTTAATGCCCGCCGCCCTTTCCCGGGAACGCATATAGCGACGGTTCAGCCAAAACCAGTTTGCCGCTAATTTTCTTAACGAATGGCTTGGCTGGCCGGGCGCCCCGTACAATTTAAAAGCTAAACCCAATATGGAACCCTGAGGCCCGAGGAAACATTTTTTTGGGTTTTTAAGAAAGGCCCCGCATTCGCCACTCCCGGTCATCCGTTCCCACAAGGAGTAGCCCATCCAAGGCTTTGAGGAAGTAGGATATGACAAAACCCCCTTTAGCCCTTTCGGAGGGGAACTGTGCCTCCTCATTTCCAGCTGAAGGACTTGTTGAAAATCCTCTGCAGGAACTGCTGTCACCAAAAAATTTTTCCGGGAGAGCAAAACGGCGTAAAAATTTTAGCAGCTATCGCAGCTTTATTTAGAAAATTGCTGTTGTGCGGATGCCTGAGTAGCTACTGCAGGAGATCAGCAACCGGAGCGGCCTGCCAGAGACCTAACTTGGCTTCTAGTCCATGGGCGGCTGACCCTGGCGGTAGTACTGTTATAGCTGAATTGCAAGAATTTAATATATAAGGATTGCAACCAAAACCCGAACCCATTTTAAACAAAAATATTAAATTAATTTTCGCCTGTGTTACTTCACACTAGGGGGATATAGATTGGCACTATTCCTTTTAAGGCCGGGAGGTGCTATCAACGGCGTAGAGTAGCCTTGTTAAGGCACAGAAGCCACCTGCCAGAATTAGGTTTGCACTTGTGCTGCAAGTGGTATAGACGTAGCCCGTTGACTGCATAGAAGTACGGCCAGCCGCTAGGAAGTGCTTTGCGACAGTGCCAGGCCGTACGTGCTACCAGCCGGCGTGAGACTGGATGAGCAAACTCTTGTTCAGCTTGGCAGGCGATGCCCAGATTACCAGCCCTGCAGCTGCTCAGGGTTATGGCTACCCTAATTCTAGCAACTGCGCCACTTGGCTAAAGGTTCGTGCCCGAGCTGCTCAGGGTGTATAGCTACCCTAATTCGTAGCAAAACTGGTCACATTGGCTACTGCCTGGCATAAGGTAAACCTGCCTGAAGGCCCTGTGTAATTAGCCGAGGTACTCTGGCATCGGCATGTCCCGGGCGAGCAAAGCTTAGAGCACGTGGAGCCCAGATTCTGGTACGTCCAACATGAGCACTGCCTATTTTCGTGTGATCTGACCACCCGCACACCCACAGGGACAGACAAGCTATTTAAGGGCTAAGCCCGCCCACACCTCTCATCAATCACATCACCGTGACGTCACCGTGACCAATCAGACGGTGCCAGGTCAGAGAATCAGCTGCGTTAACCACCAATCCGGTTCGCAGTCCGGACATGCTCAGTGCGGCTTTTTTGGACTTAGGCTATAACTGCCCTGTCTCCTTCTGTAACCTATGCTTAAGGCTACTAAAAACAAAGACCCTAAACAGCTTACTTTCCTTTTACTGGCTAGGTGTTTGGAAACAGCAGGAAGCTAAGCACATCTGCCTGCCTGAGACCTGGATGGGGGACCACTGAGCCTCAGATCCAGGTTCAAATCCAGCCGACAAACCCAACACAGAAAAGGGGATTGCAGTGGTTGGCTTGCTTTTTGTGGGTCACAGGGCTATAAAAACCCCAAATGCATTTTACTTCTGCCGATCTTAGATATGGAGAGGTTGCGCCCTGTTTCTCAGTGGGAGAGAGTTAGGCAAAAAAACAAAAGTTTCTGTGCTTGTGCTGATTGCTTGTGCTGTACAGTTAGTGGAGTGGAGGGGAGGATTTTGCTGTGTGCTGCAGCGCTGGGGTTTTTAGGTGCCTGCCAGTGACAGGGGAGGATTTCTTTTTTCAGCACAGAGCTGGTTATAGGGTCCTGCTAGCTGTATTGCTGTTTACACTGCTGTGCAGGGCTTTTTTTTCAACAAACACTAATACTTTTATTATTTTGTATGCACAGTTACCGAGCGTTAATTTTTCCCACACCGTATAGAGCTGTACCCCCTCACACACTACTGTGTACCCTGGTATACAGGAAAAATACATGCTACTATCTGTGTGTAACCCGGAAAAATAACGGAGATTTACAATTACCCCTAGACGTAACAGCTGTACGCTTGTGATACAGTACCCTTTTTTCTGTTTTTTATATTTGGGCAATCCATATGAGCCTGTACGCTGTGTGTTACTCGGAAATCTATATGGAGATATACAATTTCCCCCACACTGTATCAGGTACACTGTATACAGCACCCTTTATCTGCTTTTTGTATTTGGTCAAATCCATACTGGTGAGCGTTGTGTGTTATCGGAAATCTATACGGAGATTTAAAATACCCCCAAAACTGATATAATGACGCTTTCATAAAGTCCCTTTTTTGCTTTTTATATTCTGGTCTAATCCATATGACCTGTGAGCGTTGGTGTTACTCCGGAAATCTATACGGAGATTTACAATTTACCCCTAAACCATATACAACCTGTTTTTCTTCGATACAGTCACCTTTTTCAGGGTTTTTACATTGTGGTCTAATCCATACTGAGCCTGTGAGCGTCTGTGTGTTACCCGGGGAAAACATACCCCATACACCGTTATCTTCAGATACGCCCCTTATTCAGCTTTTTTATATTTTGGCTACCAACAGCCTGTGAGCGTCTGGTGTTACTCCCGGAAATCTATTGGAGATTTACAATTTACCCCTTAACTATATACACTGTTATCTTCAGATACAGTCCTTTTTTTCAGCTTTTTATATTGTGGTCTAATCCATACTGAGCCTGTGAGCGTCTGTGTGTTACTCTGGAAATCTAAATACGGAGATTACAATTCACCCCCATACACCTGTTATTTTCAGATACAGTCCCCTTTTTCAGCTTTTTATATTGTGGTCTAATCCATACTGAGCCTGTGGGCGTCTGTGTGTTGCTCAGGAAATCTATACGGAGATTTACAATTTACCCCTAAACTATATACACCTGTTATCTTCAGATACATCCCCTTTTTCAGCTTTTTATATTGTGGTCTAATCCATACTGAGCCTGTGAGCGTCTGTGTGTTACTCCGGAAATCTATACGGAGATTTACAATTTACCCCTATACACCTGTTATCTTCAGATACAGTCCCCTTTTTCAACTTTTTATATTGTGTTCTAATCCATACTGAGCCTGTGAGCGTCTGTGTTTTGCTCCGGAAATCTATACGGAGATTTACAATTTACCCCTAAATTACATACACCTGTTATCTTCAGATACAGTCCCCTTCTCAGCTTTTTATATTGTGGTATAATCCATACTGAGCCTGTGAGCGTCTATGTGTTACTCGGGAAATCTATACGGAGATTTACAATTTATCCCTAAACTATATACACCTGTTATCTTCAGATACAGTCCCCTTTTTCAGCTTTTTATATTGTGGTCTAATCCATACTGAGCCTGTGAGCGTCTGTGTGTTACTCCGGACTACTATACGTAGATTTACAATTTAACCCTATACACCTGTTATCTTCAGATACAGTCCCCTTTTTCAGCTTTTTATATTGTGGTCTTTTCCATACTGAGCCTGTGAGCGTCTGTGTGTTACTCCGGAAATCTATATGGAGATTTACAATTTACCCCTTAACTATATACACCTGTTGTCTTGAGATACAGTCCCCTTTTTCAGCTTTTTTATTGTGGTCTAATCCATACTGAACCTGTGAGCGTCTGTTTGTTACTCCGAAATCTATACGGAGATTTACAATTTACCCTATACACCTGTTATTTCAGATACAGTCTCCTTTTTCAGCTTTTTATATTGTGTTCTAATCCATACTGAGCCTGTGAGCGTCTGTGTGTTACTCCGGAAATCTATATGGAGATTACAATTTACCTCTAAACTATATACACCTGTTATTTTCAGATACAGTCCCCTTTTTCAGCTTTTTATATTGTGGTCTAATCCATACTCAGCCTGTGAGCGTCTGTGTGTTACTCTGGAAATCTATACGGAGATTTACAATTTACCCCTATGCACCTGTTATCTTCAGATACAGTCCCCTTTTTCAGCTTTTTATATTGTGGTATATTCCATACTGAGCCTGTGAGCGTCTATGTGTTACTCGGGAAATCTATACGGAGATTTACAATTTATCCCTAAACATATACACCTGTTATCTTCAGATACAGTCCCCTTTTTCAGCTTTTTATATTGTGGTCCAATCCATACTGAGCCTGTGAGCGTCTGTGTGTTACTTCGGAAATCTATAACGGAGATTTACAATTCACCCCTATACACCTGTTATCTTCAGATACAGTCCTTTTATTCAGCTTTTTATATTGTGGTCTAATCCATACTGAGCCTGTGAGCATCTGTGTGTTACTCCGGAAATCTATACGGAGATTTTCAATTTACCCCTAAACTATATACACCTGTTATCTTCAGATACAGTACTTTTTTCAGCTTTTTATATTGTGGTCTAATCCATACTGAGCCTGTGAGCATCTGTGTGTTACTCTGGAAATCTAAATACGGAGATTTACAATTCACCCCTATACACCTGTTATTTTCAGATACAGTCCCCTTTTTCAGCTTTTTATATTGTGGTCTAATCCATACTGAGCCTGTGGGCATCTGTGTGTTGCTCAGGAAATCTATACGGAGATTTACCATTTACCCCTAAACTATATACACCTGTTATCTTCAGATACAATCGACTTTTTAAGCTTTTTATATTGTGGTCTAATCCATACTGAGCCTATGAGCGCCTGTGTGTTACTCCGGAAATCTATATGGAGATTTACAATTTACCCCTATACACCTGTTATCTTCAGATACAGTCCCCTTTTTCAACTTTTTATATTGTGTTCTAATCCATACTGAGCCTGTGAGCGTCTGTGTTTTGCTCTGGAAATCTATACGGAGATTTACAATTTACCCCTAAATTACATACACCTGTTATCTTCAGATACAGTCCCCTTTCTCAGCTTTTTATATTGTGGTATAATCCATACTGAGCCTGTGAGCGTCTATGTGTTACTCGGGAAATCTATACGGAGATTTACAATTTATCCCTAATCTATATACACCTGTTATCTTCAGATACAGTCCCCTTTTCAGCTTCTTATATTGTGGTCTAATCCATACTGAACCTGTGAGCGTCTGTGTGTTACTCTGGAAATCTATACAGAGATTTACAATTTACCCCTATACACCTTTTATCTTCAGATACAGTCCCCTTTTTCAGCATTTTATATTGTGGTCTAATCAATACTGAGCCTGTGAGCGTCTGTGTGTTACTCTGGAAATCTAAATACGGAGATTTACAATTCACCCTTATACACCTGTTATTTTCAGATACAGTCCCCTTTTTCAGCTTTTTATATTGTGGTCTAATCCATACTGAGCCTGTGGGCATCTGTGTGTTGCTCAGGAAATCTATACGGAGATTTACAATTTACCCCTAAACTATATACACCTGTTATCTTCAGATACAATCCCCTTTTTCAGCTTTTTATATTGTGGTCTTTTCCATACTGAGCCTGTGAGCGTCTGTGTGTTACTCCGGAAATCTATATGGAGATATACAATTTACCCCTTAACTATATACACCTGTTATCTTGAGATACAGTCCCCTTTTTCAGCTTTTTATATTGTGGTCTAATCCATACTGAGCCTGTGAGCGTCTGTGTGTTACTTCGGAAATCTATACAGAGATTTACAATTCACCCCTATACACCTGTTATCTTCAGATACAGTCCTTTTTTTCAGCTTTTTATATTGTGGTCTAATCCATACTGAGCCTGTGAGCATCTGTGTGTTACTCCGGAAATCTATACGGAGATTTTCAATTTACCCCTAAACTATATACACCTGTTATCTTCAGATACAGTCCTTTTTTTCAGCTTTTTATATTGTGGTCTAATCCATACTGAGCCTGTGAGCGTCTGTGTGTTACTCTGGAAATCTAAATACGGAGATTTACAATTCACCCCTATACACCTGTTATTTTCAGATACAGTCCCCTTTTTCAGCTTTTTATATTGTGGTCTAATCCATACTGAGCCTGTGGGCGTCTGTGTGTTGCTCAGGAAATCTATACGGAGATTTACCATTTACCCCTAAACTATATACACCTGTTATCTTCAGATACAATCGACTTTTTAAGCTTTTTATATTGTGGTCTAATCCATACTGAGCCTGTGAGCGCCTGTGTGTTACTCCGGAAATCTATATGGAGATTTACAATTTACCCCTTGTAGCCTTTCCAGGGGGTTTTAGCTCTAGGATCGCTGTCTGGGTAGACAGAATGGCACGGAAACAGTTCATTCAGACAGCAGTTTGGTGAAAACTGGCCGCAACCAGTTTTATTAAAGTCCACAGCACACAGATAAAAACAAAGCATAAACAAAAGACCTAGGCTTGTCTAGCCACTAATTACACATAGATAGATTGCCCTGTCTATCCGGGTACAGACTCTACCAGTCTGTGCCCAAAACAACACATATGAAATATGTTACCCGTATGGAGTTTCCCAGATACTCCTCCTTGTGTCTGAAGGTAACTCCAACGTCCAGACTTGAGAGAGATCCACTCCTATTCAGCCGCTATTCGCACGGAATCTCACTGAGACTACTCCTATGTCCGGGGTACCTCCTGCACCCAAACTGAGATAGCTCAAACACTCTTGGAGACTGCTTCCTTGTGCCAGGACACCTCTCTGTGTCCAGGCTAAAGACAGCTCTAACACTCTTGGAGACTGCTTCCTTGTGCCAGGACACCTCTCTGTGTCCAGACTAAAGACAGCTCTAACACTCTTGGAGACTGTTTCTTGTGCCGAGACACCTTCCTGTGTCCAGCCTAAACTAGCTCTCTGACTGTGCTCCCAAGCACCTACTTCTGGCTTCCTAATCAATACCTGAGTGGCCACAGGTTTGAGCTGCAAACGTGTACTTGAATGGATGGTGTAATGACCTTTCTCCACCACTAGTTTTACAAAGGCACACATTTCCCTCATACAAGTCAGCAAAGTACCTGTGAAATGTACACCCCATTCAATACATACGCTCTCACTGTCTCACATATCCCCTCCCTCTTCTCCAGACCGGAGGGCTTGTCATCCAGACCGGAGGGCTGGTCAACAACCCAAAAGAGACAGTGAACTCCGAACACTGCCTCAGCACTATACTTCTATATAGGTCAGGGACACTTGGTTCCCGAGAACCACCATACTCGTCTCCCAACATCACCTGCAAAGGAATTTCATCTTTATCACGGTCATTACCATTATCAGTATCATCACTATTATGATTAGCATCATCATCATTATCATCATCATTATGATCATCATCATCATTATCATCATCATCATTATCATGATCATCACATAAGTTTAAGCTTGTGGGGTTGAACACATAATATATCCAATCACCTCAACCCACAGTTCACACAGAGACCATGTACTTGTCCCTTGCTCTGTTCAGCCCCGTAAGTCAATGACATTCGCTCATTCCTTAGGGACCTACCGTCTGTCATTGTCACAGACTTCGTCCAGTCACATTTCTGGGTCGTAACCTTGTCAGGTCTCCCCTTCGCTCCCAGTGGTCAATCGTAACCTTGTCAGGTCTTGCCTGGGTATCTAAGGTCCGGTTAGACTCTGTACTGTCCGGTACTCTATCGGGTCGTCTGTATGGGCCTCTCAAACCTGAGTTACTGGAGGTCTCACTACCTCTAAACCCACGCCCACTACCCACTGGACATCTTGTAAGGTCCCTAACTTCAGCCTTAGCTGTTCTGCTATTTAGGGGGCCCTTTCTCTGTCGGGTCTCACTATTCTTAGATGGCTGCCATCTTCTGCTGCTCAGATGATGCTGTCTATCTACTCGCTGTCTAGCGAGATTCAATTGTTCTACCTCTCGCAGGTAGGTCACACGGTACGCCACCAGCATGCGCACATATTCAAGACTTTCTTCCGTTCCTATAGCGTAGAATGACACCATGCCGTCTTCATCTGGTATCCAGTCCCGACGATCACGTGGACTGCTTACTTTCACCACACCAGACTTCTTCACCATTATCTGCATGGCTCGGCCATTTCTCCCAATCAGCTTTCTCACCAGAACATGAGGCACCCGGATGACCTCTTCCTGTAGACTGTGAGCTTTTCTCATAAGCTTTAGTTGTCTAACGGTTTGTTCTGTCTTCAACCGGAGAAACCGCTTTGTGCGAATACATCGCCAGTGCATGTCACTTAGGATTTCCACCCTCTTCACTGTAACTTCAGTCGTGGACAAGACCACCAGCTGTTTAGCTCCTGAGGTCGAGTACACCTTACAGGCTCCCACGGCCTTCCTAAACGCTTCATGTACAGACTCACGGGTGCATTCTTCTCTCAAGTCCTCGGGTACATCTACGAGGCACTTGTACCGACACGTTTCGGTCTCACCAGTGGGTTCCAGACGATCAATCAGCTCAGGGTTCAGGGACAACTGACTTTCAGCTTCTTCCCCCTTTACTCTTCTTCTGAGCTGACTCACAGCTACAATTTCGTGAATTTCCGTCCGGACCACTTCCATTTCACAATTATCTTCCGTTACCACACTCTTAGCTCTCCTCAGGTCTATCTTCTCCTGGCCAAGGAAGCGAGTGCAACATGGTTGCCCTTTTCTTTCTCCAAGGAGGCCTTGTTCACCGAGTGACACTGTATCAGGCGACTTTTAAGCGCGAGAACTTCTTCCTCTAGTTCCGCCATTCGCCTCTCAGCAGCCCGTCTCTGAAGCTTCTCTTGCGTCCAATGGGCTTGTAACCACTCCTTGAGCTCCTTGATCTCGGCTCCGACATCCACCGAATCATCCGAACTCACAGCACTCGAGGAAGTATCTGCTTTACACTTCTCATCTCCAGTGGCCAACTCCTGGACCTGGTCTGTAGCTTCTCTGATGGACTCCTCCATCTTTTCCCGCTCAGCTTCCATTTGGCTGAGCTTTTCCTTAAGGCGCATCTCCACCTTCCGGAGAGTATCACAGGACATCTGTAGCTCCTTCACCTGAGCTTCCAGACCTAGGGTCTTTCTGCGCAGATCACCATTTTCATCACGGGTGTCCTGCAGAGTGGTCTCAACCACCTGGCGCATTTGCTCTGCATCCATCTTCTCCTCTTCTAGTTTTTCTTTGACCCTGAGGAGATCTACATAATCTCTCTTCCTCTGTTGCAGTTCCCTACTGCGTTCATCACACTCCTTCCTGGAGTCACACAGCTCCTGGTTGAGCTGTTCGCGCAGTCGTTCTAGGATTTGTTTACTTCCAGAAACTCCATCCTGCAGCGCCTCCTTCTCACGCTTTAACTGCAAAACCTCTTCCTTGATTTTGCGGCGGTCCTCTTTAATGGCAAAGAACATATTCTGCCACAGGATAATTTCCTCGTTGCTTCCTTCTAGATCTCGCTGGTCTGAGGACACGTCCTCCAGGTTTTCACATAATTGCAGCATGTCACTCTGATACTGCAGCCGAATAGTTTCCAGCTCTTGGCCCTGACTGGCCACCTCCTCTTCTACCTCTAAAGGAGAATCCACACTTGAAGCATAGGCAGACAGTACTACATTCTCTTCATTTCCATTTTCAGCGAGTACTACCGGAACAACCTTTTTGTGGCCCTTGCGCCGTCTACGACGAGAGGAGGACTCTCTTCCCTCGTCTAGCCTCTCCTGACTGAACTCACTTTTTACTTTCATAGTGTCCCAGTCAGCTACGGGGTCTGTGTCACTTCCCATGGTGTTGTGGACTAACAGGTCACCTCCCACTTTCACGTCACCCCCTTCTACTGGAGCTACCCCGTTATCAACGGTCACATTGTCATTTTTAGGAGGTCCCAGCCCACCACCAGTAACAATTTTCATTTTTCCACACTCTACACTCTTGTGAAAATCCGCCCCTTTTTTAGACTCCGCCCCCTTTTTAACAACCACACCGGCAGGGTAATTTTTACACAAAAAATCAGCAGTAGTCTTAGGACTCAGTTCACAACATCTCTTACCACCTCCCCGGGCACTCTGTGACAACACTGGCACCCCCGGAGAGTCCATAGAATGGTCCACTGCCGCCATTCCATACGGTGCCCACAGCTCCCGCACCATGTCCAGTTGCATGTCCAGTAGACATTTCTCAAATATGCGGTCCGACTTGTCAGACCCATTCGCTGCTCCATTCACAGCCATCGCGGAGCACTGTTCACACCAGAACTTCACCGCTTTCCCTTGAAAAATCTTCGTGGCCGCGCCGAGCCACAGCAAAACAGGATTTGAGTGCGACGACAATCTTCACAACCCCGCCGAGTTGCAGCAAGATGCCTTCGTGACCCCACTGAGTCACAGCAAGATGCCTTCGTGACCCCACTGAGTCACAGCAAGATGCCTTCGTGACCCCACTGAGTCACAGCAAGATGCTTGTATCCACACTCGTCGTCCATGCTGTCAGACTTCTCTGTCTCAACAACGGCAGTCTTCACTCAAGACATACACACACTCTACAGTCTTTTCCATAGAAAAATTCAGCTTTGCTGTGCAGACACACTTTTTTTTTTTTTTCTTTGCAAAGTCTATTAGGGCTCCTGTCTCTTTAAGACTGCTCCAAACAGACGTTTCTGCTGACACACTTTTTTTTCCTCTGTTGCTATTTCAATAGACTTCACCTTTAATGCTGTCTCTCACTACTGTGCCGCACGCACACTCCAGCACTAACTGTACTAGGCCCTGCGCTGCCCGCATTCTCCACCAATTGTAGCCTTTCCAGGGGGTTTTAGCTCTAGGATCGCTGTCTGGGTAGACAGAATGGCACGGAAACAGTTCATTCAGACAGCAGTTTGGTGAAAACTGGCCGCAACCAGTTTTATTAAAGTCCACAGCACACAGATAAAAACAAAGCATAAACAAAAGACCTAGGCTTGTCTAGCCACTAATTACACATAGATAGATTGCCCTGTCTATCCGGGTACAGACTCTACCAGTCTGTGCCCAAAACAACACATATGAAATATGTTACCAGTATGGAGTTTCCCAGATACTCCTCCTTGTGTCTGAAGGTAACTCCAACGTCCAGACTTGAGAGAGATCCACTCCTATTCAGCCGCTATTCGCACGGAATCTCACTGAGACTACTCCTATGTCCGGGGTACCTCCTGCACCCAAACTGAGATAGCTCAAACACTCTTGGAGACTGCTTCCTTGTGCCAGGACACCTCTCTGTGTCCAGGCTAAAGACAGCTCTAACACTCTTGGAGACTGCTTCCTTGTGCCAGGACACCTCTCTGTGTCCAGACTAAAGACAGCTCTAACACTCTTGGAGACTGTTTCTTGTGCCGAGACACCTTCCTGTGTCCAGCCTAAACTAGCTCTCTGACTGTGCTCCCAAGCACCTACTTCTGGCTTCCTAATCAATACCTGAGTGGCCACAGGTTTGAGCTGCAAACGTGTACTTGAATGGATGGTGTAATGACCTTTCTCCACCACTAGTTTTACAAAGGCACACATTTCCCTCATACAAGTCAGCAAAGAACCTGTGAAATGTACACCCCATTCAATACATACGCTCTCACTGTCTCACACCTTATACACCTGTTATCTTCAGATACAGTCCCCTTTTTCAACTTTTTATATTGTGTTCTAATCCATACTGAGCCTGTGAGCGTCTGTGTTTTGCTCTGGAAATCTATACGGAGATTTACAATTTACCCCTAAATTACATACACCTGTTATCTTCAGATACAGTCCCCTTTCTCAGCTTTTTATATTGTGGTATAATCCATACTGAGCCTGTGAGCGTCTATGTGTTACTCGGGAAATCTATACGGAGATTTACAATTTATCCCTAAACTATATACACCTGTTATCTTCAGATACAGTCCCCTTTTTCAACTTTTTATATTGTGGTCTAATCCATACTGAACCTGTGAGCGTCTGTGTGTTACTCTGGAAATCTATACAGAGATTTACAATTTACCCCTATACACCTTTTATCTTCAGATACAGTCCCCTTTTTCAGCATTTTATATTGTGGTCTAATCAATACTGAGCCTGTGAGCGTCTGTGTGTTACTCCGGACTACTATACGGAAATTTACAAATTACCCCTATACACCTATTATCTTCAGATAGAGTCCCATTTTTCAGCTTTTTATATTGTTGTCTAATCCATACTAAGCCTGTGAGAGTCTGTGTGTGACTCTGGAAATCTATACAGAGTTTTAAAATTACCCCAACACTGTATACAGCTGCATGCTTCTGATACAGTACCATATATCTGCTGGTATTTTTGGTACATTTTCCCAAACATGAGGAAGTATGGTGGAAGAGGTCGCGGATGTGGGTGGGGAGTGCCAGCTGGTACTGATGTTGGTGGTGGTGCATCTGCTGGTAGTGCCAAAAGCACAATAGCACCTAAGGCAGGAGGTGTTGAGCCTGCATCATCATCTGGCTCCAGAAGGCCTGGAAGGCTCCCTTTTCTGGGAATAGGTAAACCACTTTTAAAGCCGGTGCATCAGGAACAGGTTTTGGCTTACATTGTCAAAACAGCATCCAGCTCTATCGCCTCCTCTTCTGAAGTTTCAAAAAATGCAAACACTGAGTCGTCAGTGCAGGCTCCTGGTCAGAAACAACGCCTTTTCTTGTGTCCTTCACCCACACCAAAAGTGAAGGATGCGGCAGGCTCACTTCAGATTACTCCATGGAACTCTTTTCACATACCTTGCCTGGGTTATCAAGTCAAATCCTGAATTCCCCAGTCCAAGATGAATCTGACATGGAGTGCACTGATGCACAACCACTGCTAGATGATTCTACTGGTACATTCACCCACAGCACTACATTGCCCTTGCAGTCTACTGAGCCAGAAACTGACCCTGATGAAACTCAGGTGCCCATCCCCGCATACTATACCACCTTACACGGTGACACAGAGGAAGTGTCAGGGTCACCGCACTGCACTTGCTCACTGAGCCAGTGCGTGTGTCCTTAGTGAACAAACTATGCCCAAAGATACCTGTAGCAGAGCCGCAGCAGAGATGACGTGTGTTTCTCAGTAACAGGACCTTCCACATGTGACTGCTAGTGGGCGGAGCCGGCCACACGTCTCTCAGAGTCAGCAGTAGCAGATAGAGAATGCTTCAGACCAAAGGACCTGCAGGCACGTGACTGCTAGTGGGCGTGGCCTAAGCTCCAGAGAGCTATGAGGTGAAGGAAAACTCCTAGAAGGGTAACTACGGGACACAGTTACCAAGGGGCATATACCGAACGGATAATCAGAACGTAGCCAAGGGGTCATACACATAGAGGGCGATGAAGTACAAGAGGAGCAGGCAGAGCGGAGTCAGAACGTAGCCAAGAGTCATACACGTAGAGAGCGACGAAGTACAAGAGGAGCAGGCAGAGCGGAGTCAGAACGTAGCCAAGGGTCATACACGTAGAGGGCAGCAGAGTACAAAAGGGACAGGCAAAACTTAAAACAGGGACACAGCCAAATCAGAACCAGACAAACAGAACGTAGCACAGGCACAAAGCACTGGCACAAGCACAACAGGGTCACACACACTCGGCCAAGGGTCAGAGTATAAGCGACAGAGGATGGCCCCACAATGAGGCTATAAAAAGCCTCCCAGAATCCCAGAGTGAGGCCATCCCGGTTAACCCTAAAACCACCTAATCCCAGAAACTCAGCAGACCATGACAGGAAGGTGCAGATGAAATTGAAGAGGAGGTGATGGATGACCCAGTTGTTGACCTGGATTGGCATCCATTGGGGGAAGAGGATGCCACTGGCAATATCTCAGAAGAGGAGGAGGATCCGCAGCAGGCATCGACATGGCAGCAGCGGTTATCTGGCAGGCCCGTAGCGGTCCAAAACGTGTTAAAAAGCAAAAACAGTTGCAGGACAGCTTGGCCAGACTGTCCAATTATCACAGCGTACAAGCCCTGAAAATGTATCCCATAGTAGGAAGAGTGCAGTGTGGCACTTTCTTGACCAAAATCCTATTGATGAGGCTAAGGTTATTTGTAAGAAGTGCGGAAGGACCTTTAGCCGAGGGAAAAATCTGTGAAATTTGAATACCAGTTGCATGCTTAGACATTTTATGACTAGTGTTGAGCGATAGTGCTCGATATCTAAAAATATCGTATCGAAATTGTATCGCCGATAGCACTAAATATCGTCGATATCCGATTTCGATAGCGGAAGTCCCATGTAAGTCTATGGGAACAAAATATCGCAACAAAAAAAAACCTTTCTTACGTTGTAAACACAAAATATACACACATAGAATACATATATATATATATATATATACACATGTCATTGTGACATATATATATACATATATTTATAGTTTATACACTTCTACATAGTAAAATAGACTCTGATTCAATTGCCGGGTAAAGCCGTGACATACCCCATAGAAGTCGACGGGCTCGGTGCCGAGTACCCCCAAAACCTCTGGCTCTGTGCGACTCAACTTGGGCGTCACGAACAGGATTCTGTAGCTCGCTATAAGCGAGTCCTGTGTGCCTGAATTGAACTGGTTTTGTGCTTGAGAATTGCTAAAATCATCAGAGAATGTATTTGCCATTTTTCCGCCATATCTGCGTCACGACGAGGCACTGGTGAAGAAGAAGGGCGTGCTCTTCATGGGTGTACTGTACACTCACTCAGTGACGCGAAAACGATGGCTCTAAATGGTACTGCAATGTAAGATCGTGCCCCACAGCTCTTCAGTTCCGCCTCCTCATCCTCCTCAGTGTGTGGAAACTAACACGAAGGTCCCGCCTCCCTACAAAAGAGGGGCCCTCTCCAGATGCTAATGACACATGTGACTTGGCAGAGATGGCTAATGGACACGAGCAGAAGTGTGAAGGGATGGAGCAGTCAGAGCTCTCCCCCCACGGAAGCGACCCGATCGCCACGGAATCACCGTTGGGCACCCGGCCTGGAAACCCTCCTACGCTGGAAGAAGCGGCGGATACCCTAAGAGGCCTGGCCCGGCACCGGGAGGAGGTCGCCAGGATGGAAGCCAGCTGGCGTGCCCTAAAACTAAACTTGGAGCGGCGCCAATCCCTCTTACCTGAAGTGTCTGTACCGGAAGGTGAGGCACCCGTTCTAGTAGAGGAGTCCTTGCAATGTGATCCGGTTGACATTGTCGCAGTGGAGGCACCCGTTCCTGCAAAAACCGCAGCACCGTCAGCACCCCAGATCCCGCTGTCTGCCCCCGTCGCTGAGACAGAAGAAGCGACACCCGTCCTCATGGAGGAGGCCGCGCAGGCACCAGAGCACTACCTGCCTGTACCGGAGCCCCGACTGTCATCTGATTTAGAGCCGTCTGCTTCCTCCGCAGGGGAGCGCCGCCAGGACTGGGGGGCGACAGGAGAGCTGCCGCAAACCGGACACTGTAAGCTGCAGTGGAGTGGTGGAGACATGGAGCAGCTGGTGGAGGAGAATTACAACCGGCGTCAGGAGGAAGAGTGGAGACGTTGGGAGCGGGAAGCAGAGCGACAAAGGGAGCAGCGAGAAACCCTAAAACTTCGCCAACGTCACCTGGAGAAGGACCGGGCAGATAAGGACCGGATGAGAAAGGATAAAGGAACGCTGTGTGAGCCGCGGCGTAAGGGTGCAGTACGGAGCTTTAAATTGAAAGGTGGGTGGGGCTTCATCAAGGAGCCTGGACTTTATTTAGAAGTCTTTGTGAACCGGCGGGACGTGGAGGCTCACCTCCCAGAAGGACACCCGGGGAGGGACCTGTTGCCAGGAGACTTGGTGACTTACACCCGACACTGGGGTTACAATGGATGGTACGCCCTAAATGTTACCAGGTGCGACCCCTACTCCCCAGTGTGTCAGGAACCTGTGAGACCCTCGGAGCCTTCAGCCTCCCACATCCAGGCCTCTGCAAAAGTGCCCACCCCACGCCGTAAATCTCCCAAGCCTCCCTCAGTGGTCTCCTCAGCAGCCCCAGCTATGGACATGATAAGTATAGCTGGCCCGTACCCGGCGCCTGTTAGGCCCCCTGGGGTTCGTTCAGTCCGGGACATAGGGTTCCAGACCCGGAGGGAGATGAAAGAGGTGGCCACACAGACCCAGATAGCGGGTCACGACTTGACTGTACAGGCCACACGACGTCATCAGGTCCTGGTGGTCCTTGGTGCCTCGGATGTTTGGCAAGCATCAGAAGAGTACCAGGTGGTACCTGGAACACCCCTGCCAAAGAAGTATAAATAACCCGGACAGGGTCCCTGTATGTAAATAGTTAAATTGTTGATAAATAGTTAAATTGTTTATGTACCCGGACGGGTGAATGTTTATAAAAAAGTTTTTTAATTTAATAAAAAAAAAAAAAACACAGTTTTCATTACTTTTATTACAGTCTCATCCTGCGACGCCATCGATCTCCTGTAAAAAAATGAAAAAAAAAAAAAAGTATACCACCTGACCGACGCAGTCCATAGTAACGAGTGTCCCACGACGATCCAGCTCTGCTTCATCAGAATCCCGGCGCAGCACAGCTGATTACCTGCTTCCCCGGCGGTGACGTCATCGGACTGGTTTATGGCCGGGATTACCCTGCAGTCACTGCAGTTATCGCGAAAAACTGCATGTGACCGCCAGGGAGAAGATAATGGCGGCCATCAAGCAGTCCAGGACGTGACCGCCGGAGATCTTCTGCCAGGTAAGTGCCGCTGACTCCTGACAGACCCGACCGACGGACACTCACAGTGACAGTGACAAATCCGATTCCGGTATTCGATAAGACGAAAATATCGAAACGAATTATCGAAAGGCCGATAGAGCTAATATCGGCCGATAGCCGATATTTGCATTATCGTATCGCTCAACACTATTTATGACCATGCACTTGCAAGCGTGGACGGACTGCAAAACCTCATGTAGCACATGTGCACCTGCTCCGACTAAAGGTAGCCAGCAACGCTCCGTCGCTTCCCCCACTGTAAGCCCACCGGTTAGCACACCACCAGCTATAGATGTTGAGGTGTTGTTGCAAGGCCAAAGCAGTCAGGGAATCACAATGTTTTTGCAACGAAAGACTGAATCTAGGCCATCACCACCACCACCATCACCAACCCCCACTCAGGCCGTCATGTCCACCACTAATTCCCCCATATGCAGCTCTCAAGTCCAGCTCACCCTAGCAGACACTCTGAGTTGGACAAGAAAGTACTCATCCTCTCATCCGTGTACACTGGCTTTGAACGCCTACATTGCCAAACTGGTCTCATTAGAGATGATCCCCTTCCGTTTGGTTGAAAGCACAGCGTTTCAAGAGCTCATGGCCTATGCTGTCCCACGCTATGACCTACCCAGTCGGCACTTCTCTTCTAGAAAAGCCATCCCTGCCCTCCACCTGCATGTGAAAGACCGCATTGTCCATGCACTCAAACAATCAGTGAGTGGAAAGGTGCACCTCACAACAGATGCATGGGCCAGTAGGCATGGCCAGGGCCATTACGTGTCCATCACTGCGCACTGGGTTAATGTGGTGGATGCAGGGTCCACAGGGGACAGCGGCGGTGGAACAGTGCTGCCTTTCCCACAGTATAGGAAACAGTTGGCTGTAGGCGTTCGACCCTCCTCCTTCTCCTCCAGAAGCGAAAGCTCGTTGACAGAGCGCAGTCGCACGAGCACTCCATCCGCAGCTGCCAGTGTTGCACAAGAGGTGTCCCACTATCGAACAGCTAGTGGTAAGCGTCAGCAGGCTGTTTTAAAGATTATGTATTTGGGAGACAACAGACACACCGTGGAGGTACTGGCAGACTACTTACAGCGAGAAACTGAGTCATGGCTGGGCAGTCTACATCTTGAGCCAGGCAAGGTAGTCAGTGATAACGGCCGTAATTTTGTGGTGGTCATAGCCCTGGCAAAACTCAGACACATACCTTGCCTGGCTCACACCTTGAACCTGGTGGTGCAGTGCTTCCTAACTAATTATCCGGAGTTAACAGCCCTGCTCCATAGGTGTGAAGACTGTGCTTGCAAATCCATCGCTCGCCTGTAGACTCCAGTCGTATGCAGAGGCTGCAGCGATCGCACCACCTCCCCAAGCATCGCCTAATCATAGACGTTGCAACAAGGTGGAATTCCACCATGCACATGGTTGAGAGGATGTGCGAACAGAGGCAGGCTGTAATGCATTTGTGGGAGGATACATGGGCAGGCAGTTTGAGGGCAGACATGGTGTTGTCGGGTGTGCCGTGGTCAAATCTGAAAGACCTCTGTAAAGTCCTTCAGTGTTTTGAGGAATGCACACGGCTGGTAAGCGCAGACGACACCATTATAAGCATGAGCATCCCTGTTGTGAATATGCTGGAGGCGGCTTCTGAGCTGCAGCTCCCTCCGGTGGTTGCTGAGGGTAATGAACTGATTAATGAATGGACTTCAGCTGGCGCTGAATGGTAGGATATAAGTGGCCTGATTTCCCAGCAGCCTTGCTGGTTATCAATTGTTCTTCTGGTCTTGCTTGAAGCACTGCTAGTTTCCTGTTCTCCTTCAGATAAGTGTTTGCTGTTTTTTTTTCTCTGTTTGATTTTCTCTGCTGGTTTGCTGCCTGCAGTGGACTGCAGCCTGTCCCCTTTTAGGGGGTCTGGCACTGCAATTGTGCTCCGTTTGTGTCTGCACTTTTGCTTTGCTCTTTTGTTACTTTTATTTGGTGAATAGCGTTTTGTTACACCAGAGATGTGTTTTAGGTGGAAGAGGTCGTATGATCTCAGTTTTTTTGGCAATCAGAAGTGTTGGTATTTTTGTTAGTGTTTTTGTTGGATTGCAGTCAGAATTCTTTCCTGTACTTTTCTGTCTAGACAGATTGGGCCCCAGCATTTGCTCATTCTATTTTCTGTCTGTGTCCGTGCTTTCTTCTTGTCTAACCGCCATTACATGTTTGGGGGCTTCCTATTTTCTTTGGGGATCTGCTCCGGGGCAGATAGCTTTCATCTTTCTGCCTTTAGGTGTAGTTATCTCTCAGGCTGTGACGAGGCGTCTAGGATCACCGTAGGAATGCTCCACGGCTACTTCTAGTTGTGTGGTTAGTTCAGGTTACTGCAATCCAATAGGTTCCAGCCTCTCTGGTGTATTACCGCTTTTGCTATTTTTTGCCATTTCTCCTCAGTTACCGAAACATAACACATCCCACTTATCCATCTGCTCATGCAAACTTTGACGCACATTAAGGATCAAGTGTCTGCAGTGGAGGAGGAAGAGGAGGAGGGAAGCCTTGATGACAGTCAGCCATTGCCTGCACAGGGAACTGTCCTGGACGAGGTGGAGGAAGAAGAGGAAGAGGTGAGGAGGATTATGAGGGGGATGATTTTTTTGGGGAGGAGGATGCTTCTAAGGGGGCAAGCGAAAATGTTGGCTTGCCAAGGTCAGGTACAGGGTTTGTGCGTGACTGGAGGGATGTGGATTTGGCAGAAAGTGCTACTCCACCCACCACTGGCAGTGCATCTTTGACACCTGGAACATTGGCCCACATGTGTGATTATGTCTTGCGGATCCTAAAAAGGGACCCCCGCATTGCCAAAATTATGAAGAATGATGACTACTGGTTGGCCAGCATCCTCGATCCACGCTATAAAGGCAAATTACAGAACATCATGCCACAGGAGAACCTAGAGCTAGTATTGGCGAACAAACAAGCAACTCTTGTAAACCGTTTGCTAGAGGCATTCCCAGCACACAGCAGCGGTGCAGGTTCTGCCACAAGCCGTAGTGGGCCAAATGAAAGAGGTGTTCGTGTTGCACACAGCCGAAGTGGCATTGGAGACAGGGGTTTCATGACCATGTTGTGGACTGATTTCTCAAGTACCGCTCACACGACTGGCAATACTGAATCGATTAAAACAGACAGGAGACAGCAGTTGTCAACTATGTTTCAAAATTACCTCTCCTCCCCTATGTTCTCCCTCACAGTTCATTCCCCTTTGACTACTGGGCCTGTAAACTGGACACCTCACCTGAATTGGCACAATATGCCTTACAGGAGCTCGCTTGCCCTGCTGGTAGTGTGCTATCAGAAAGAGTCTTCAGTGCTGCTGGATCAATCCTGACAGAAAGAAGGACCTGGCTGTCGACCCAAAATGTTGATGATCTCACCTTCATTAAAATGAACCATGCCTGGGTTTCAAAGGATTGTGTATCACCTTCCCCTGTTGACACATAGGTTGCCAGCAAAATGGCTCGCTTCGTCCTCCTCTTCCTCCGAATTCTCCAATTCCTCCATTTGCAGCTGCTTAAAGTCCAGCCTACACCTCAACATATGCCTGTTTTTGCACCTCCCTAACTGGGCTTTACCCCCCAGGTCCGGCGTCACCACCTGGCGCACCGGGCCTGGCATAGGGCCCCTAAAAGTACGCCGGTGTCTCTGATGGTGGGAAGCCCACTCGCCATCATAGACACCCTGGTGTACTATGAGGGGCCCTGTGCCAGTGCCGTCGCCCACGAGTCGGCCCCCACTGCTTGCTCAGGGCCCCAGCACTTGTAATACATACCTTTCCCTGCTCCACCGCTGTGACGTCTTCCGCGTTTCCAGACAGTTACATTCAGGTCAGAGAGCGCGATGACGTCACGTCTGTGCGCCCTTTGCTTGAACAGTCACAGTGCAGAGAGCTGGAAGATGGCGACGTTGAGGAGTCCAGAGTAGAGCAGTACCCAGCCAGGAGAGGTATTTCCTTTTTTTGGGTAGATCAAGTTTATTTAGGTATTTATACACATCAATCTTTAATAACAGGAAGAGAAAAGAACATACCTCTTCTACTATCACATGCAAAAAAACATTATATAGCAACTATAACTTTTCCCCAGAAAGTCAAACATATAAAACAAATGTTGGATGAGCGCCTGAGGTGTTTGCTCATGTAGGCAATTATCATCAGTATTACTTTGTTTACGAATTTTAAAGTAGAAGAAACCTAGACTAAGACTCTAGGTCTACAAAAGAGAAGAAGATAGAGCTGAAAAAAGGGGGAAAGAAGGGAAAAAAAAAAGAAAAGTGGGAGGGGGAAGGATTTTAAGGAGTGGGGTAAGAAATGTGGCTCCATCCAGTAGGTAAACTCATATGACCCATCATCTATGGGTCTATCAACCAAGAGTCCAATTCCAATGATTCTCTAAACATAACCCAGGGGGCCCAAGTGTTATATACCTTTCCTGTGGTACCATTCAGTTGTCCTATCAGCTGTTCCATTCTATATATGTCGTTGAGTTCGATCACCAAATCAGAACGCATTGGAACCTTTTCCTGTTTCCAAAATCTAGTAATCACGTCCCTGGTAGCAGTGAGAATATGTCTAAGAAGACCTTTCTTAAATGTAGAAATCGAGGACCTGCACAAGGACAGCAAGGCAACCTCCATTGTGGGTGTAATTTTAGTTACAGACAGCTTGTTGCAGAGATGAAAGGATGCTAACCACAGTTTCTGTATGAGTGTACAGTGCCACCAAATGTGTACAAATGAACCTCTATCTTTTAAGCATCTCCAGCACGTATCCGGTGTTGTTGGATAAATTATATTTAAATCTGATGGTCATCTGTACCACCTCGACAAGATTTTGTAGGTCCTCTCCTGTGATGTCGAACAGAGCGATGACCTGAATGTGCATAACAGAATCTTTGTTCTTTCTTCAGCTGATAAGGGTCTACCCAAATCAATCTCCCATTTTGAAAGAAATGCTGGGAAATCTCTCGATGGGGTCTGCCCTTCTTGGAAGGTTTTGTATAATAAAGAGATAGTGTGATCTATAGAGTTTGTTGATAAACACAGAGTCTCAAACGGAGAAAATATTCAGTATGGATCGGATTGTTTGGCTAATTTAATTATAAAAATCTTTATTTGTTCATAAAAGAACCATGCACCTGTTGGCGGCTCCTTGTCCCGAAAAATGTCCTGGAGAGACCTTCCCTGTCCTTGTAACATAATCATGGACAATGGGGCATGAAGCTCTATTTTATGTAGATAAGTGTCTCTTTTTAATCCTGCAGGAAAGGATGGATTGTCATATATGAGTTAGGGGGCCAGGAGACGAAGAGACTCCCAGCTCTCGACTCCCTCTTTTGATAAATGACATCATGTTTTTGGTGAGGAAGGGTAAAGGTATATCTCGTTCTTCTGTCGGGGACCAAATAACTATACGGGAGTCACGTCCATTAAGATCATTTTCTAATGTAACCCCTTTTTTATGGTTTTTATTATGAAACAGCTCTAAAATACATGTACCAATTGCTGTTTGACTATACATAGCAAAATCTGGGAGACCTATTCCCCCTTCTTGCTTCGATCTACTTCACAAAAAGTATGAAATATGTGCTCGTTTTGTGATAAAATTAAACGAGTAATCGCTTTTTTAAGACGTGAGAAAAAGGAGGCAGATAAATACAAGGGGATTGTTTGGAAATAATATAGGAGACGGGGTAATAGATCCATTTTAATAGCGCTCACTCTTCCAAATCAAGATAAAGATAGTTTATGACATTTTTCTAAGTCGAACTCAGCTTTATGTAAAGCTGTCTTAAAGTTTGCTTCACAAAAATTAGATACTTTGGCGGTGATTTTTATTCCTAGATAGGTAAGAGAATCTGAATACCACTTAAAGGGAAATGAAGCTGCCAAACTCTCTCCACCTCACTTGGTTGGATTGAGATATTGAGAATCTCCGATTTGTGGGTATTAATTTTGAAATTGCTCAGACGACCAAATCTATGTAATTCTGAGATAATATTTGGCAGACTTATAGTTGGGGAAGAGACATACAATAGGACATCATCTGCAAAAAGTGCCACTTTGTGCTCTTCTGATTGAGCTTTTATGCCTCTAATGGAGGAATTATTCCATATCGCGGTTGCTAGATGTTCCATAGTGAGTATATAAAGCAAGGGTGAAAGAGGACAGCCTTGCCTCGTGCCGTTCCTAATTAAAAATGTGTTTGAAAGTGCACCATTCATTTTAACTTGAGCACTGGGAGATGAATACAGGGCAGAAATTCTACGGAGCATACTTTCTTTTAAGCCAATTCCTTCTAACGTTTGAAATATAAAATCCCAGTGTACCCTGTCGAAAGCCTTTTCTGCGTAAATCGACAGAATGCACATGGGTTCCTCTTTCTTGACCGCCCCATCAATCAAAGAAATAGTTCGGATGGTGATATTCATTTTTTTAAATGTTTGAAGCAATATATGGGGAGCATTATACACTGGAGAATTATATATGGGGCCCATCATACACTTGAGCATCATAGATAGGGCCCATTAGAAACTGTAGCATTATATATGTGGCCCATCATACACTGTAGCATTATAAATGGGGCCCATCATACACTGGAGCATCATCCATGGGGCCCATCATATACTGGAGAATCATATGGGGCCCATCATACACTGTAGCATTATAAATGGGGCCCATCATACACTGGAGCATCATCCATGGGGCCCATCATATACTGGAGCATCATATGGGGCCCATCATACACTGCAGCATTATAAATGGGGCCCATCATACACTGGAGTATCATCCATGGGGCCCATCATATACTGGCGCATCATATGGGGCCCATTATATATGGAGCATTATATAGGCCCATCATACACTGGAGCATCATCCATGGGGCCCATCATATACTAAAACATCATATGGGGTTCATTATTTATGGGGCATCATAGAGGGTATGGAGCATCATATGAAGCACATATGGGGCCTATTCTGTATGGAGCATTATATGGAGCCCATTCTGTATGGAGCAATATATGGGGCCCATCATATACTGTATGGAGCTTTATATGCGACTCTTTATACTGTATGGAGCAATATGTGGGGCTCATTCTACTCTATGGGGACTGTCCTATATTGTATGGTACATTATATGGGGACCATCATATACTGTAGCATTATGGGGAGCTCATCATATTCTGTATGGAACATTATATGGGACCAATTATGTGTGGATAAATATATGGGGCTCATTATTCTGTATGGCGCACTATGTGGTGGACATAATACTGTATGGAGGAATATACTGTCCGGTTTTTGAGCTATTGTAGAATTTAAAATAGATATCAGTCATGTAATGTAAGAAGTGAAGTATTTGTCATTGTACTATACCTATATTTCTGTGCCGTGTCGGAGCATCATGAATTGTTGTATGTGTTAAAGGGGCCCACTGACACTATTTCGCCCGGAGCACACGAAAACCTGGAGCCAGCCCTACCCCCCCCCAACTTTAGCCAAATAGCCCCCCGTTTTCAATGCGTAACTATTATTATAAAGTAAATTAAGGTTGCCAAGCTTAAGTAATAAGAATTGATGTCGTTGGCATTGAAATGGGCACTGTAGGTGTGTTTACTCTCCTCCACTCCCTGCCGACTTTTCTTCCCCATTGACTTGCATTAGGTTTCGTGTTTCAGTTTGACCTCCGACTTTTCCCGATAGTCGGCCGATTTCGTTCGATTCGACATTTGAGAAATTCGGGTTTCATGAAACCCGACTCGACCCTAAGAAAGGCAAAGTCACTCATCTCTAGTCTTAGCTAGTAAAGCACTCCCACAGAGTATGGCATCAAGTTACGAGCTTTTTTTCGAAAAATAAATTTTAATTATGTGAGTTCTTACCTTCTCTTAAAATGCACAGACTAAGGACACACATATCCATGTCTCACAGTCAGTGTCTTTAAGAAAAATTCTATGTTAATTTTCAGTGTTTTCGCTTTTTTTGTGTGGCAGAGACTCATACACCTGTTCTCCTTCCGATACATCTTTAAGTGGTAACCAAATTGAAATAATTTAATCTATTAATACACAGATAGTGAAAAAGTGGGTTTTAGATATTTATCTCTGAGTGAAGTCATTTTCTTTATTATATTGTTTTTCACTAATTTGTGCCCTCTAATCCCTTAATTATCATGGACTCAACAATGCATAATGATTAGAGAGAACCTTAGACTGCCCTATTTTAACTTGATAGGGTCTTTTTAAAGAGAAAAATTCCTTTATAAAGAAATTCCTTATCTAGAAATTTATATTACATGATTCTACAAGTGAGTAGATGATTTTAAAGGCTACTACAACCAGACAGTTCCTTGGGGGAAGAACTTTCAATTAAGGACAGCTCCAATTACATGAAAAGTTTAATTTAAAGAGAAAATACATTTATAAAATTGTTAGAAGAATTTCAAATAATTTTCATTATGTCATGATCCATGTGAAGTGCGGATTGATGGTGCCTGTAACAAACTGGGCATGTTTGGTTGCCCCCAGCTCCCTTTAGGGGATTTTATTATCCCACCGCTGCCACCAATATGTGATAAATTACCGGGGGATCTATTTGTTTACCCCACCTTCCAATTCTGTTTCGAAACTTGCAGCCCCCTGGTGCCCCCTTACCCTTAGGTCAGACAGGGAACTGCAACTAGGATAAGTAGTCACCAGACGGGCCGCCTGGATGTGTGCTGGCTATTAGGCACTCTGCAGTGAGGGAAATAACCTATTCTCGTCCCAGGCAGGATATACACTTATCAAACTACGTCTGTCACTGCCAGGATGTCCCCAAAAGCCCAAAACCTACTTTTCTGCCACCAGCTCTTCATTTTAATTAATATCGGGTCAGGAGCCAACCCCAATCAGTAGCATTGGCTTAGTTTGAGGACGTGGGGATACGATTAGAGCAAGGAGAACAAAGCTAGTAAAGTTTTATAATTTTACCCAAAAAGAATAGGCAGAGTTTACAAAAGTATAAAAAGACGTTATAAAATGAGACCAATTACAATATGTAAGAAGCTTACAGTGATCTTATATCATTCCATGGTAAGACATGCGGCAGGGAGGAGTGGCATATGTCCCAATTAGAGAAGAGCGACTTTGCCTCCGGGAGGGTTGAGTCGGGTCTCGGACCACCCGACTTTCGCAAAAGTCGAGTTGAACGAAATCGGCCGACTATCGGAAAAAGTCGAAGGTCCGACTGAAACTCGAACTGACCCCAATGCAAGTCAATGGGGAAGAAAAGTCGGCAGGGAGTGGAGGACAGTAAACACACCTACAGTGCCCATTTCAATGCCAATGACATCAATACTTATTACTTAAGCTTGTCAACCTTAATTTACTTTTAATAATAGTTACACATTGAAAACTGGGGGTTATTTGGCTAAAGTTGTGGGGAGGGGGCAGGACTGGCTCCAGATTTTCGTGGGCCCGGGCCAAAGAGTCTCAGTGGGCCCCTTTAACACATACAACAATTCATGATGCTCCGACACGGCAGAGAATATAGGTATAGTACAATGCCAAATACTTCACTTCTTACATTACATGAGTGATATCTATTGTAAATTCTACAATTGCTCAAAAACCGGACAGCATAGTCCTCCATACAGTATTATGGGCACCACATAGTGCGCCATACAGAACAGGCTCCATATAATGCTCCATACAGAATAGGTCCCATATGTGCTCCAAATGATGCTCCATATATAATGGGCTCCATGTGATGCCTCATAAATAATGAACCCCATATGATGCTCTAGTATATGATGGGCCCCATATATGATGCTCCAGTATATGATGAGCCCCATATAATGCTCCAAATATAATGGTCTCCATATATAATTCTCCATATATAATGGGCTGCATGTGATGCCCCATAAATAATGAACCCCATATGATTCTCTAGTATATGATGGGCCTATATAATGCTCCAGTGTATAATGGGCCCTGTATATGATGCTACAGTGTATGATGGGCCTATATAATGCTCCAGATATAATGGCCCCATATGATGCTCCAGTGTATAATGGGTACCGTTTATGATGCTCCAGTGAATGATGGGCCTATATAATGCTCCATATATAATGGGCCACATATAATGCTACAATGTATAATGGGCCCCGCATATGATGCTCCAGTGTATGATGGGCCCCATTTATAATGCTCCAGTGTATGATGGGCCCCATATATAATTTTCCAGTGTATAATGCTCCCCATATAATGCTCCAAACATTAAAAAAAAAATGAAATACCCCTTCTCGCTGCGCACTGCTCTACTCTGGACTCCTCAGCGTCACCATCTTCCAGCTCTCTGCACTGTGACTGTTCAGGCAGAGGGCGCACAGATGTGATGTCAACGCGCTCTCTGACCTGAATGTCACTGTCAGGAAACGCGGAAGACGTCACAGCGGTGGAGCAGGGAGAGGTAAGTATTGCAAGTGCTGGGGCCCTGAACAAGCAGGGGGAGCCCACTCATGGGCAACTGCACTGGCACAGGGCCCCTCATAGTACGCCGGTGTCTCTGACGGCGAGTGGGCCCCCCATCTGCTCACGGCCACGGCATTGCAGTTTACAGGCCCAGTAGTCAAAGGGGAATGAACTGTGAGGGAGAACATCGATAGGGGAGGAGAGGTAATTTTGAACCATAGTTGACAACTGCTGTCTCCTGTCTGTTGCAATCGATTCAGTATTACCAGTCGCGTGAGCGGTACTTGAGTAATCAGTCCACAACATGGTCATGAAACCCCTGTCTCCAACGCCACTTCGGCTGTGTGCACCACGAACACCTCTTCCATGTTTCCCAGTACGGCTTGTGGTAGAACCTGCACCGCTGCTGTGTGCTGGGAATGCCTCTAACAAACTGTTTACCAGAGTTGCTTGTTTGTTCACCAATATTAGCTCTAGGTTCTCCTGTGGCAAGATGTTTTGTAATTTGCCTTTATAGCGTGGATCGAGGATGCTGGCCAACCAGTAGTCATCATTCTTCATAATTTTGGCAATGCGGGAGTCTCTTTTTAGGTTCCGCAAGACATAATCACACATTTGGGCCAATGTTCCAGGTGTCAATGATGCACTACCACTGGTGGGTGGAGGAGCACTTTCTGGCAAATGCACATCCCTCCAGTCACACACAAACCCTGTACCTGACTTTGGCAAGCCAACATTTTCTCTTGCCCCCTGAGAAGCATCCTCCTCCCAAAAAAATCATCCCCCTCATCCTCCTCCTCATCTTCCTCTTCTTCCTCCAGCTCATCCAGGACAGTTCCCTGAGCAGACAATGGCTGACTGTCATCAAGGCTTCCCTCCTCCTCCTCCGCTGCAGACGCCTGATCATTAATGTGCGTCAAAGTTTGCATGAGCAGACGCATAAGTGGGATGCTCATACTTATGATGGCGTCGTCTGCGCTTACCAGCCATGTGCATTCCTCAAAACACTGAAGGACTTTACAGAGGTCTTTCAGCTTTGACCACTGCACACCCGACAACTCGATGTCTGCCCTCAAACTGCCTGCCCATGTATCCTCCCACAAATGCATTACATCCTGCCTCTGTTCGCACAGCCTCTCAACCATGTGTTTGGTGGAGTTCCACCTTGTTGCAATGTCTATGATTAGGCGGTGCTTGGGGAGGTGGAGCTGCAGCCTTTGCATATGACTGAAGTCTACGGGCGAGCGACGGTTGTGCGAGCACAGCCTACGCACCTTATGGAGCAGGGCTGTTAACTCCGAATAATTATTTATGAAGTACTGCACCACCAGGTTCAAGGTGTGAGCCAGGCAAGGTATGTGTCTGAGTTTTGCCAGGGCTATGGCCGCCACAAAATTACGGCCGTTATCCCTGACTACCTTGCCTGGCTCAAGATGTAGACTGCCCAGCCATGACTCAGTTTCTCGCTGCAAGTAGTCGGCCAGTACCTCTGAGGTGTGTTTGTTGTTGCCCAAAGACATCATCTTTAAAACAGCCTGCTGATGCTTACAACTAGTTGTTCGATAGTGGGACACGTCGTGTGCAACACTGGCAGCTGCGGACTGAGTGCTTGTGCGACTGCGCTCTGTCGATGAGCTTTCGCTTCTGGAGGAGGAGGAGGGTCGAACGCCTACAGCCAACTGTTGCCTATACCGTGGACAAGGCAGCACTTTCCCACAGCCGCTGTTCCCTGTGGACCCTGCATCCACCACATTAACCCAGTGCGCAGTGATGGACATGTAACGGCCCTGGCCATGCCTACTGGCCCATGCATCTGTTGTGAGGTGCACCTTTCTACTCACTGATTGTTTGAGTGCATGGACAATGCGGTCTTTCACATGCAGGTGGAGGGCAGGGATGGCTTTTCTAGAAAAGAAGTGCCGACTGGGTAGGTCATAGCGTGGGACAGTATAGGCCATGAGTTCTCGGAAAGCTGCGCTTTCAACGGAAGTGCATCATCTCTAATGAGATCAGTTTGGCAATGTAGACATTCAAAGCCAGTGTACGCGGATGAGAGGATGAGTACTTTCTTGTACTACTAAGAGTGTCTGCTAGGGTGAGCTGAACTTGAGAGCTGCATATGGGTGAACTAGCAGTGGACATGATGGACTAAGAGGGGGTTGGTGATAGTGATGGTGGTGGTGGTGGTGGTGATGGCCTAGATTCAGTCTTTCATTACAAAAACATTGCGATTCTCTGACTGCTTTGGCCTTGTGAAGACACCTCAATATTTGTTGCTGGTGGTGTGCTAACCGGTGGGCTTACAGTGGTGGTAGCGATGTAGCGTTGCTAGCTACCTTCAGTCGGAGCAGGTGCACATGTGCTACCTGAGGTTTTGTAGCCCATCCATGCTTGCAATTGCATGGTGTTTAAATGTCTAAGCATGCAACTGGTATTCAAATTTTGGAGATTTTTCCCTCGGCTAAAGGTCCTTCCGCACTTCCTACAGATAACGTTTGCCTCATCAATAGGATTTTTGTCAAAAAAGTGCCACACTGCACTCTTCCTACTATGTGATAAATTTTCAGGGCTTGCACGCTGTGCTAATTTGACCGTCTAGCCAAGCTGTCCTGCAACCCTTTTTGTTTTTTTAACACGTTTTTAGACTGCTTCAGGCGTTCCAGATAACCGCAGCTGCGATGTCGATGCCTGCTGCGGATCCTCCTCCTCTTCTGAGCTATTGCCAGCGGCACCCTCTTCCCCCAATGGATGCCAATCCGGGTCAACAACTGGGTCATCCATCACCTCCTCTTCAATTTTATCTGCACCTTCCTCTTTGTCACCGTGTAAGATTTTATAGTATGCGGGAAGGGGCACCTGAGTTTCATCAGGGTCAGATTCTGGCTCAGTAGACTGCGAGGGCAATGCAGTGTTCTGGGTGAATGTACCAGCAGAATCATATAGCAGTGGCTGTGCATCAGTGCACTCCATGTCAGATTCATCTTGGACTGGGGAATTCAGGATTTGACTTGATAACCCAGGCATGTTATGTGAAATGAGCTCCACAGAGTAATCTGAAGTGTGGCCTGCAGCATCCTTCACTGTTGGTGGGGGTGAAGGACACAAGGAAAGGTGTTGTTCCTGACCAGTAGCCTGCACTGACGAGTCAGTGCTTGCATTTTTTGAAACTTCAGAAGAGGAGGCGATAGAGCTGGAGGCTGTTTCGGCAATGTATGCCAAAACTTGTTCCTGATGATCCGGCTTTAGAAGTGGTTTACCTACTCCCAGAAAATGGAGCCTTTCAGGCCTTCTGGAGCCAGACGATGATGCAGGCTCTACACCTCCTGCCTTAGGTGCTATTGTGCTTTTGGCACTACCAGCAGATGCACCACCACCACCATCAGTACCAGCTGGTCCCCCCGCCCACGTCCGTGGCCTCTTCCACCATACTTCCTCATGTTTGGGAAAATGTACCAAAAATACCAGCAGATATATCTTACTGTATCAGAAGCGTAAAGCTGTATATGGTGAAGGGGAAAATTTAAATCTACTTATATATTTCCGGAGTCACACACAGACGCTCACTCAGTATGGATTTAACCAGAATATAAAAAGCAGAAAAAAGGTACTGTATCAGAAGATACCAGGTGTATATAGTATCGGGGAAAATTTCAATCTCCGTATATATTTCCGGAGTCACACACAGACGCTCTCTCAGTGTGGATTTGACCGCAATACAAAAAGCAGAAAAAAGGTACTGTATCAGAAGATACCAGGTGTATATAGTGTAGGGGAAAATTTAAATCTCCGTATATATTTCCGTAGTCACACACAGATATTCAGCATGTATTTGTCCGTGATACCAGCCGGTACACGGTAGTGTGTGAGGAGCGTACAGCTCTATACGGTGTGGGAAAAAATGAACGCTCGGTAACTGTGCAGAGAAAAAGAATAAAAGTATTAGTGCTGTGTATAAAGCAGTCTGCACAGCAGTGTATACACAGCAATACAGCTAGCAGGCAGCCTAATAACCAGCGCTGCTGCACACAAGAAAATCCTCCCCTGTCACTGGCAGGCAGCCTAACAACCAGCGCTGCTGCACACAAGAAAATCCTCCCGTCACTGCACACTAACTGTACAGCACAATTGCTATCAGCACAAGCACATAAGAACTTCTATTTCCAGCCCTAACTATCTCCCTACTGATAAACAGCATCAGCAACCACTCCCTGCTGTTAAGATCAGCAGAAGTAAAATGGTGGTCGGTGGTCAGGGCTTTTGTAGACACTATGACGTCCCCCAAAGCAAGCCCTTCTCTAAGATGGTGGTGGCCGCTGCCCATGTCATCTCGTTGCCCACAGTGTACGTCCTTGTTCTTTGGCTGAAAAAAGGCGCCTGCAAGCATTATAGGAAAACCGACTTTGGCGCTTGTTTTGCCGAACGCATAGCTGACTTCACGCTATGGTCGGGTTTCGCCCGGTGAAACCCGACTCTGGCAAAAGTCGGCGACTTATGAATCTGACTGACCTGTTTCGCTCAACTCTAGTCCCAATGCATCCAGATCAGGAGGCACAGTCTCTGGTAGGTCACTTTCCAGGCAAAGAGAGAGAGAGAGCTTCCTAAATGGGCCACAAAAACTTATACCTCACTGTTCATGACATCACTGAGGGGTGGAGCTATGGGATATACTCGCCCTTTCACAAGGACTGAAAACTTACTAACACCTTATTAATTTCATATCTCAGTCTGGGAACCTCGTAGAGGGACTACCAAATTATCATTTTCCTCAGCATGAAGTTGGCATTCATTTAAATCCAAACACGACTTGGCTATGTGTCTCGGTTAAGCAGTAAAACATCTCTCATATTCTGCTGGTTCTGGATCCTAGAGATTTCACTGGGTTATAGATCTGTCAGTGTAGTCTCCAAATAGGTAACTTTTACACCTATATTACTAATTGGGGTCATTATATTTGATCTTAAAGCAACACTGTACTAGGACAAAGAAATCTTTGGCTTGCCATGTGCTTCTGCGCATGGCGGGAAGGGGGGACTGCTCACAACACATTTTTGAGGGAGGGGGAAGAGAGATCACACACTGGAGTCTCATATTAGGATACTTTCACACTTGCGTTTTTTTGCGCTGCGTATCGAGCGCACATAAAACGCATTAAATAACGCGTGCAAACGCTTGTAAACTATGCAATATTTAGTCGCATAAGCGTGCACATTACGACAAAAAAACATAGCGCTTGGATGCGATTGTATGCGATTTCAAGCGTTTTTGCATGCATTTGCGTTTTTTCGGCGCATTTCACAGGAGGAAAATCCTTGAAAAATTCTTGCAACAGACTCCACCAATGGGACACCAGTGGGCGTGTGTTATGGGAAATTTTTATATAGAGCCTGTTTACAGCCATTCTTCACATTTGCTGGCATTTGCCTTTGTGACATGGATCTGCGCTGGAAGAGTTTCCACTTCAACCTGGATCTGGACATCGCGATGGCTCAGGCTTATGCAGTTGCTTGCCATCAAGAAAGGGAGAGAGAGAGACAGCGAAGATGGCAGTGGCGGCATTTGTGGGTACATCCCATTGTTGAACTCCGGGAGAGCCGTGGAGTGTACCACACCCTCTATAGCGAGCTGCAGGCAAACCCCGAGAAATTTACGGACTATACCCGGATGTCACAAGAAACCTTCAGGGATTAACTTGGTCAGGTCCAACAATTTATCCGGAGACAGGACACACAGCTCCGTCGGGCGATTCCTCCGGAGGAAAGACTCCTGGTGACATTACGGTACGTAATATTGCTAAACCAATGCCTGCAATATTTTATTTGTTCTGCCATATACTATTCCAAAACTGCCAGAATTATTGTTCTGACATCTAGTAAACAAAGACCTGCAGAATTATTTGTATGCCATGTGCTTTTTTTTCTCTTTAGTTAAATGTTTTAAAAAAACAAATAAAATAATTTTTTTTTCTTTGTCAGATTCCTTGCTACTAGAGAGAGCCTCTCTTCACTTCACTTCCAGTACCGGATTGGTTTCTCCACCTTGTCAGGAATTGTTGTGGACACCTGCCGGGCATTGTGGAATGTTCTCTGTCCAGAATTTATGCCCCTGCCCACCAAAGAAAAGTGGCTAGAAATAGCTGAAAAATTCTGGACAACCTGCAATTTCCCCAACTGTTTGGGAGCAGTTGATGGGAAACACATCCGGATCATCAAACCCAAAAGAACAGGCTCGGAGTGCTACAACTACAAAAAGTACTTCTCTACAGTTCTCATGGCCATTGTGGATGCAGACTATATGTTTGTTGCAGTGGACATTGGGGCATTTGGCCGTGGAAATGACTCACAGGCTTTTAAGAACTTGGACATGGGCCGGAGGTTGTATGGTAACCAGTTCAATTTCCCCATGCCACGGCCTCTTCGCCACACCGAAGGTCCACCACAGCCATTTGTCATGGTTGGGGATGAGGCATTCCAGATGTGCCAACACCTGCTCAAACCCTACTCCAACCGGGACTTGGACCACAACAAAAAAAAATTTAATTACGGGATGACCAGGGCCAGAAGAACTGTAGAGTGTGGCTTCGGTATACTTGTTTCCAGATGGCGCATTCTGGGCACAGCCATTCATCTGAAACTGGAAACAGTGGATGAAGTGGTGAAGGCATGTGTGGTGCTACATAATTTTGTTATGTCTAAAGAGCACTCAAACTTTGAACTTGATGATGCAGCGCCTAACCCATTGCCTGAGTTCACTCAGCACCCTCTCAGGTCTTCTATTGAAGTTGGTCAAATGAGGGACCAATTTGCAGCCTACTTCATGTCAGATGTAGGACGGGTGGAATGGCAAGAACAAATGGTGTAAAAAAAGTGTTCTTGTCTGTATGTTAATAAAATACCTGTGTTTATACCTGTACCGAGTGCAGTCTGTGTTATTACACTCAAATACAATAATCAACTGTCCAGGTTTACCAGTGAATTCATGATGCTGTGTTTTTTTTTGTGCATCATGAATTTACTAGTAATCCTGACCAGGTGACTATACATACACACACACACAAGTTGTATAACCTTTATCATCTCTCCAGTTTGGGTTCAATTTGCAGCGACGGTGGAGATAAAACAACTAATATTTGTGTCACCTGGCCTGATGTTACAAATACTGATTTGTGGATACACTAGCATCTGTCACTCTTTATTATACCTGACCAAGTGACTATAAATATTATTTGTAGTATCATCACTGTGGCTTGATTTTGAACGCACTGGAGAGATAATAAAGTTTATACATCTTCTTCAATCCCCAGGCCTGGTGTCATGCTGAAGTGGTGATGCCCCAAATAACGCATCCTCACTTCAGAATGTATCACACATGGTCAGGAGAACACACATATGAGTTATAAACTGCAGCATCGCTACAGTATGCTTAAAATAGATGCAGATTGAAGCGACGCTGCAGGTTAAAACTCATGTGTATTCACCTGCCCAGGTGTGATAGTAATGATACAAGGCCAGGGGAATACACATGTGAGTTATAAACTGCAGCATCGCTACAGTATGCTTGCAATATATGCAGACTGAAGCGACGCTGCAGGTTAAATCTCATGTGTATTCACCTGCCCAGGTGTGATAGTAATGATACAAGGCCAGGGGATTGTACATATAACGTGTATTTTCAACATCATCTCCTCTGTTTATTCAACACACACTGAATAGAGGATGTGATTAATTACAAGGTATCTAGAATCCCTGGCCTTGTATCACAAAGTGAAATGATGGTAAAAACACACCATACTCATTTAACTTTCTATGATACCGGGCAAGTAAAATAGATATGCCTTGCACTCAACACCATCCCCTATTCAGTCTGTGCAATATTAGCAGACAGAAGAGACTGGTGAGGAAAATACAAGTCATATATTTGTGTTTTTGACTACACATATCACCAGGAATGACACAAGAAACATGAAAAATATTTAGAATTGAGAGTCCTCAGTGGTTGACACCTTTTAATGGCTAACTGAAAAGATGGTAACAAATTGCAAGCTTTCGAGACTAATTGCAAACTTTCGAGAATACTCAGGTCTCTTCATCAGGCAAAGACTAATTATGGGAGAGGGATAAACAGTTGTGGCAATAAATATTGGACTAGTTCATAGATCAGGAGTGTGAAAGTTTTATTGCCCTCTGATTGGGGTCTGTTAATGTTTTGTGATGTTCTCACAGGGTCTTTGAAGCAAATTCCTTAATTGATGTAATAGGCCTATTATATCAATTAAGGAATTTGCTTCAAAGACCCTGTGAGAACATCACAAAACATTACCAGACCCCAATCAGAGGGCAATAAAACTTTCACACTCCTTAACAGGGTCTTTGAAGCAAATTCCTTAAAGGGAATCTGTCACCCCAAAATAGCCATATCAGATAAAGATATGGCTGAATAGTGCGTCCCATAACTAAGCTAACGGTGGGTATCATATATCATGATACCCCCGTTTTCATAGCAAAATACCTTTTTAAAGTTGGTGATTGTACGTGTCAATCACTGCAGTCAGGTCAGGAAGGCGGCGGTTTTCATGTCCTCCCCCGCCCCCGCTCCTCGTCATCTGTTGCGTATCGCCGTCTGTGAATACCACAGACGGGATTAGGTTCCCGCCATTGCGCAATTCAAAATCGTGCCCGGCGCATGCGCAGTATGCTTTGCCCAACAGTAGGCAAAGCATAAAATGACTACAGCGCATGCGCTAGTCTTTCCTTGCCCCGGAAATTACTGCTTGCCTTGGACGACTTCCGGGGCAAGGAAAGACTAGCGCATGCGCTGTAGTCATTTTATGCTTTGCCCACTGCTGGGCAAAGAAGACTGCGCATGCGCCAGGGCCCTGCTTCACCGCGCAATCGCGGAAGCATTACGCTGTCTGTGATATTCACAGACAGCGTTACGTGAAGAAGTGGAAGGGCGGGGGGGGAGGAAGCGAATAACCGCCACCTTCCAGACCTGACTGCAGTGATTGACACGTACAATCACCAACTTTAAAAAGGTATTTTGCTATGAAAACGGGGGTATCATGATATATGATACCCACCGTTAGCTTAGTTATGGGACGCACTATTCAGCCATATCTTTACTTGATATGGCATTTTTGGGGTGACAGATTCCCTTTAATTGATGTAATAGGCCTATTACATCAATTAAGGAATTTGCTTCAAAGACCCTGTGAGAACATCACAAAACATTACCAGACCCCAATCAGAGGGCAATAAAACTTTCACACTCCTTATCTATGAACTAGTCCAATATTTATTGCCACAACTGTTCATCCCTCTCCCATAATGACAGTTCTGCTTCACGTCACTTGTCTCATCTATTGCATTTTTTCTGTGCTGTGTTGTGTATAAATATGTGATTCTTCAGATTTTGTATTAGTCTTTGCCTGATGAAGAGACCTGAGTAATCTCGAAAGCTTGCAATTTGTTACCATCTTTTCAGTTAGCCATTAAAAGGTATCAACCACTGAGGACTCTCAATTCTAAATATTTTTCTGTCTACTGGCTAACACGGTACCAAGATATACATCTTTACTGGACAAGAAACATGAGTCATTCCTGGAGTTATGTGTAGTCAAAAAAGCAAAGTGTACGGCTCAGTGTGTGTACGGCTCAGTGGGTGTAGGCGGCGAAAGACACATTAATCAAACTGTTTTTACTAAAAGCATAATTGCACATTTATTTTTACAACAAAACAAAAAAGACCATTTTTATTGAGAAGGACGTTTTGGGGGAGATTGGGATACTCTGGGGGTGTGCAGAGATGATGAACGGCTGGAAAGCGAGGAAGGTGTTCGAGGGGAAGGGGCGACGAAAGTAGTGGGGGAAGGAAGATCAGACATGGAAGTAGAGGCAGGTTGAGACACATTAGGAGGAGAGGGGGATGGACAAACTTCTTGGGGCAGGAGTCCCCTGCATGGACCAACTTCTGTGTGACCGCCTTGAGCTTGTGGACCATGGCCTTGAAACATAAAACACGGAATGTCGGTCAACCGTCTCATGCTCTGTGGTGGCGGTACTCGGAGGAGAAGTGGTGGCGGTGCTCTGAGGAGGACAAGTGGTGGCGGTGGTCCAAGGAGGAGAAGTGGTGTCTGTGCTGCTAAACTGCTGCAGAGTGATGGCGGTACTCCAAGAAGGAGAAGTGGCGTCTGTGCTCCTAAACTGGTGCTGAGTGGTGGCGGTACTCCTAGAAGGAGAAGTGGCGTCTGTGCTCCTAAACTGGTGCTAAGTGGTGGCGGTACTCCTAGAAGGAGAAGTGGTGTCTGTGCTCTGAAAATGGTGGATAGTGGTGGCAGTACTCCTAACAGAAGTGGTGGCTGTGCTCCTAAAATGGTGAATAGTGGTGGCGGTACTAGTAGCAGGAGAAGTGGTGGCTGTGCTCCAAAAATGGTGCGGAGTGGTGGCAGTGCTCCTAGAAGGAGAAGTGGTGGCTGTGCTCCAAAAATGTTGTGTAGTGGTGGCTGTGCTCCTAGAAGGAGAAGTGAGTGCAGTGGCCCAAGCAGGTACTGCGGTGGCGGAGTCCAAGACTGGGGAACAGTGTCTGTGGGAGTGGTGCTCCAGACAGGAGCAGCGCTTGCCATGGTGGTGGTGACGGTGGAGTGTCCAGCAGTACTCGGACTTGTGGTGGTGTAATGGTGACTCGGAATGCTGGTGGCCTTGCAGTGGTATGCAGCAGAAGTCGGTAGTGATGTGTGGCGAATCAGTGGTGGCACAGTTGGATATGCAACCACTGACTGCTGCACGTACCGATTCTGCTGCATAGCCTGCAAGTAAGCAGTGTTGCAGGCCTGCAACACACTCAGCTGTTGCTCAGGACTAAGGTGTTCCGCCATGCCCTGTTCAATTTTACTGAAAAATTGGTGCGCTGGTCTGTTGAGGTCGGCCTCCAGCCTATCAAGCCGCTGGTCGACACAGTGGAAGTGGTGATCCATGTGGGTAAAACCCCGTTCCTTAAGTGAAAAACTGCTTTCCACTGTGCCTGACAGCGAATTCATACTGCCATGAAAGGCCTCGCTCAAGTGCATGAACTCGGGCAAGACATTCCTCTCCAAGGCCCTCTGCCACTGGCGGGAAGTGCCCGCATAACCAGTGGCAGAGACCTAGGAGAGGGGAACACCTGATGGACCAGCTTCCTGGTCACCAGCTGTCCGTGTTGCTGACCTGCAAGTTGCTTCCTGGCTGTCGGATGGCTGGGACGGGTCCCAGGTTGTGTTGAGCGATACTGCTCGATATCTAAAAATATCGTATCGGAATGGTATCGCCGATATCACAAAATATCGTCGATATCCGATTCCGATTCCGGAAGTCCCATGTAAGTCTATGGGAACAAAATATCGCAACAAAAAAACCCCTTTCTTTCGTTGTAAACACAAAATATACACACATAGAATACATATATATATATATATACATATATATATATATACATGTCATTGTGACATATATATATACATATATTTATAGTTTATACACTTCTACATAGTAAAATAGACTCTGATTCAATTGCCGGGTAAAGCCGTGACATACCCCATAGAAGTCGACGGTCTCGGTGCCGAGTACCCCCAAAACCTCTGGCTCTGTGCGACTCAACTTGGGCGTCACGAACAGGATTCTGTAGCTCGCTATAAGCGAGTCCTGTGTGCCTGAATTGAACTGGTTTTGTGCTTGAGAATTGCTAAAATCATCAGAGAATGTATTTGCCATTTTTCCGTCATATCTGCGTCACGACGAGGCACTGGTGAAGAAGAAGGGCGTGCTCTTCGTGGGTGTACACTCACTCAGTGGCGCGAAAACGATGGCCGACCACTCTAAATGGTACTGCAATGTGCGGAAACTAACACGAAGGTCCCGCCTCCCTACAAAAGAGGGGCCCTCTCCAGATGCTAATGACACATGTGACTTGGCAGAGATGGCTAATGGACACGAGCAGAAGTGTGAAGGGATGGAGCAGTCAGAGCTCTCCCCCCACGGAAGCGACCCGATCGCCACGGAACCACCGTTGGGCACCCGGCCTGGAAACCCTCCTACGCTGCAAGAAGCGGAGGATACCCTAAGAGGCCTGGCCCGGCACCGGGAGGAGGTCGCCAGGATGGAAGCCAGCTGGCGTGCCCTAAAACTAAACTTGGAGCGGCGCCAATCCCTCTTACCTGAAGTGTCTGTACCGGAAGGTGAGACACCTGTTCTAGTAGAGGAGTCCGTGCGGGCATCCCAGCCCTTGCAATGTGATCCGGTTGACGTTGTCGCAGTGGAGGCACCCGTTCCTGCAAAAAACTCTGCACCGGCAGCACCCCAGATCCCGCTGTCTGCCCCCCGTCGCTGAGACAGAAGAAGCGACACCCGTCCTCATTGTAAGGTTCTGTATATCTGTTTCTGAAACTCAGTTTGTTCGTCGGCCATTTTGCTTTCTGTTTTGCTGCAGCTATCTTGCCCTCAGTTAAAATGGAGTTTTCCAGCTTGTATGTTCCCGCCCTGATTCTCTCCGTTTGCTTCTTAAACAGCCACACCTGAGCAATCAGTGCTTCAGAATCTGGCCTGCAGTGAACCTGTGTTCTGACTCCTGAAGCCTTGGACTTTGTACTCCAGCCATTTCTACTGAGAAACTCTGGAGCTCTTGTGGACTCTGAACTCTGCTCTTGAAAGCCTCACGGTTGCATGGACTTGCGGTAACATAGAAGAAGATCTGAATCTGTTGTGGAGAGTTATTGATGAACTTAGATTACTTTGGCCTGCTGTGTCTCCTGCTTCTGTGTTTGCAACCTGTGTGTTTATTTTTGCCAATTTGTATGAAGCAATACAAGACTTTCTTTTTCAACCTGTGTCTCAAGTATTTTCATCGCACCCAAGCACAAGACGCTATATGAACTGTATCACATACATTACAAGATTCTGAAGCCAAACGTTAGTGTCTGCTGGGTCTGGAAAGGCTTGTCTGCTGTACTGTGGATATCGGATGTCCGGTTGTACTTTCTGTGATAACAGTGGTTGTGACTTCTCACAACCATTCCAGGTGAGCAATTCCCTTAAGTTTTTTTTTTTTCTGCAGAGTTATCACAGGTAAACACTATTGTTTTTTTTTCTCTTCTCTTTTGTCTGCTGAAACTCTGGATATCAGATGTCTGGTTGAAAGCTTTCTGTGATGATAGTGGTTGTGACTTCTCACAACCATTCCAGGTGAGCAGTTCCCTTAAAGTTTTTTCTTTCTTCAGTGTTGCCACAGGTGAACACTATTGTTTTTTTTTTCTCTCCTCTTCTTCCAGTATCCTGTCTTAAAAGATCTGGAAAATGGAGGCCCGCATAAAGGAACTTTGTGGAGTGACTGATAATATCCTTGCAGATTTGCAGAATATAAAGACCCGTCTTACAAATCTTCAGGACCTAAATAATCACAATTTGCAAGTGGTTGGACAGACTACTCAGGATTTGCGAGCCAGGATTGAGGTTCTGGAGGGGCAAGTCCAGGCTCCTGCCATGGCCCCGAGTTCTGGGATTCCCAAGTTGCCCCCTTTTCGTTTTGGTGGTGAACGTGAAAAATTCAGGGGATTTGTTAATCAATGTAATTTTTTTTTTTCTGCACATGCTTCACAATTTCCTACTGAACGATCTAAGGTGCTTACTATAATTATGTTGCTTACCAACAAGGCTTTGATATGGGCAAACCCTCTGATTGAGACTGAGGATGATTGTTTGAATCACCTTGATGACTTTATTTCAGCCATGGGGCAGGTGTTTGATGACCCCAATCGAGGTGCAACAGCTGAAGCAGCCATGTTAGCTTTGCGCCAAGGTAAGCACTCAGTAGCTGAATATGCCTTGGATTTCAGGAGATGGGCCCTTGATACCACCTGGGACAATTCCGCCAAAAAATCTATTTTTCGAAAGGGGTTATCCCCACTAATTAAGGATGAACTTGCTCGTGCCGACCCTCCCACTGCGTTAGGTGACTTTATTAACTACTGCATCCGTATTGATACTCGTTTAACTGAACGCAGGCAAGAGAGATGGTTCGAAAGCAATCGTACTAACCTTTTCCTACCTTCCTCTCCAGCTAAGGAACCTTTGAATAGGATTACACGGGAACCTGAACCTGAACCCATGCAGGTAGACTCTTTACTACGACGGGTTAGTGATGCACGCAAGGAACATCGTTTTAAGGAGAATCTATGTTTTTACTGTGGTAAGTCAGGGCACTTTATTATTAACTGTCCCAGCCGTTCTCGCAAGACTACTGCAGCACTCATTCATTGTGAGTGTTGCGAGAGGGGATCTGTCAGGTCCGAGCCTCAGGCTCCAGAGATAGCTGCCGCAACAGATCTTGATTTCTCGGACTTAAACTCCGTTACCTCTGAGGACGTTGACTGTGTAAATGCTGCCATCTTTCAAGTTTCCTCAGCGGTGTCCCAGCTGAGTTGTAAGAAAAACAATTCTCACTGTTTTCTTTCCATCAAACTCTGGGTTGACTCAGCCTGGGTGTCTAGCTCTGCCATGATCGACTCAGGTGCAAGTGGAAATTTTATGGATGTCTCATTTGCTCTAAAACAGGGAATACGTTCAGTGAAGAAGGCTACTCCCGTACAGATGGAAACTGTGGATGGCTCCCTGCTGACCTCTGGACCAGTGGATCAGGAAACAGAGCCTTTAAAGGTTCTTATGGGTAAAGATCATCAAGAGAAACTGTCCTTTATGCTTATCTCTTCTCCTCACTTTCCCATTATTCTAGGGCTACCATGGCTGCAGGCTCAGAATCCTACCATTAACTGGGAGACCAAGGAATTACACTTCCCAGAGAAACAGATGAGTCAAAAAATTTCAGCTTGCTCTGTTCCTAAAGGAACCATGTCGGTCCCTGAATTACCAGCTGTATACCAGGACTATGTGGATTTATGTGACAAGAAGAACGCTGACCAGCTTCCTCCTCACCGTCCATATGATTGTCCAATTGAATTATTGCCTGGAGCAGAGATACCTTTTGGTAAGATCTACCCCTGGCGGGGCCCGAGCTGAAGGCTTTAAAAGAGTACATAGACGAAAATCTAGCCAAGGGCTTCATACGCCCCTCTTCATCTCCTGCAGGGGCACCCATATTCTTTGTAAAGAAGAAAGATGGATCCCTGAGACCATGCGTAGACTATAGGGAACTTAATAAGGTTACTATTAGAAACCGTTATCCATTGCCTTTAATCCCTGAGTTATTGGAGAGAGTGCGACATGCTAAAATTTTTTCTAAACTAGATCTTCGTGGGGCCTATAACTTAGTCCGTATTAGACCTGGGGATGAATGGAAGACTGCATTCAGGTCACGCTATGGACACTTTGAATATCTGGTTATGCCTTTTGGTCTGAGTACCGCCCCAGCCACTTTCCAACACTTGGTGAATGACATCTTCAGGGATCTCCTAGATACATTCGTGGTAATTTATTTGGATGATATTTTAATTTTTTCTAACTCCACAGAGGAACATCATGGACATGTGAGAATGGTCTTGGAACGTCTAAGACAAAATCATCTTTACATCAAGCTTGAAAAGTGTGAATTCCATAAGACCGAAATTCAATTTCTGGGGTATGTACTGTCTACACAAGGAATTAGTATGGATGGAAGTAAAACCCAAGCCATCAATGATTGGCCAAGTCCTAGAAATGTGAAGGAGGTACAGCGCTTCATCGGGTTTGCAAACTTCTATAGACGTTTCATTAGAAATTTCTCTGAGGTAGTGTCACCTATCACCCAACTTACCCGGAAAGAGTCTAAGTTCTCCTGGACTCCCCAAGCCCAGGAAGCATTTTCCCGTCTAAAAGATAAATTTACCACTGCACCTATTCTAGTACATCCCAACCCAGAGCTTGCCTTCATAATAGAGGTGGATGCTTCAGACTGTGCCGTGGGAGCTATACTCTCTCAGAGAACAGGTGAGAAGAATGTCTTGCATCCCTGTGCCTTCTTTTCCCAGCAGTTGTCTTCGGCTGAGAAGAACTACGATGTGGGCAATAGAGAGTTGTTGGCCATTATTGCCGCCTTCAAAGAATGGAGACACCTTCTGCAAGGAGCTGCACAGCAAATAGTCGTTCTGACAGATCATCGTAATCTTGAGTTTATCAGGTCGGCTAAGTGCCTGACTCCTCGCCAGGCTCGCTGGAATCTTTTCTTAAACCAATTTAATTTTATTATTTCTTATAGACCAGGATCGCGCAATGGAAAGGCTGATGCACTCTCTAGGATTTACTCAGCAGAGACACGTCCAATTACTCCTCCTAAGACTATTCTTCCTGACTCTAGATTCCTAGGAGTGATTCATCATCAAGACCTAATTAAAGACATCAAGGAAGCATACCATGCGGATTCTTTTTTGGCTCAACCCCCAAGGGACGTAAGTCTTGTCTTTAAGAATGGTGTGTGGATTCTGGGACAACGTCTGTATATACCTGAAACAGTCAGATTGAGAGTATTGCAACTCATTCATGATTCCAAAATAGCCGGGCATAGAGGAATTCTAAAGACACAGGAATTTCTTTCTCGTTTCTTTTGGTGGCCCACTTGTAGGAAGGATGTTTTGGATTATGTCACTTCGTGTGAGGTTTGTGCAAGATGCAAAACACCTCGCTCTTCACCAACTGGTCTGTTACAGCCTCTTCCCACCCCGTCCCGCCCGTGGGGATCCATTTCTATGGACTTCATTGTCGAATTACCAACCTCTCAAGGGAAGAACACTATTCTAGTGGTGGTTGATCGTTTAACAAAGGCAGCTCATTTTATCCCTTGTGTCGGCTTACCCACTGCAAAACAGACATCAGATTTGATGATTAAAGATGTGTTTCGTTTACATGGAGTACCGGATGAGGTTATTTCGGATCGAGGGGTGCAATTCACTTCTAGGTTTTGGCAAAATTTCTGTGCAGCATTGGACATTAAAGTAAACCTTTCTTCTGCTTTTCATCCCCAGACTAATGGACAAACCGAACGAACCAATCAAACCCTGGAGCAGTATCTCCGCTGTTTTATCTGCCACCTACAGGATGATTGGGTGGATCTACTTCCATTGGCTGAGTTCTCTTACAACAACTCTCAGAGTGCCTCCACTAAACAGTCTCCTTTTTTCTCTAATTTAGGTTATCATCCTAATATTCTACCACGATTTCCCATAGAGACGCCTTTGCCAGCAGTGGCTGAAAGAGTCACGACTTTACAGAAGAATATGGATCTTCTAAAGGAGAATCTGGAATCGGCTCAGGAAAGGTACAAAAAGGCAGCAGATAAATTTCGTAAACCTGCACCAGTTTTTAAGGTAGGAGACCTGGTCTGGCTGTCAACCAGAAATCTTAAGTTAAGGATTCCATCATCTAAGTTGGGACATAAGTACATTGGACCCTATAAAATCAGTAAGATTATAAGTGCCGTTGCTTGTCGTCTTCAATTGCCCAGAACTATGAGAATCCACCCTGTCTTTCATGTATCCCTACTAAGGCTGCAACACCCAATACGTTTCCTGGACGTTCTTCTCCTTGCCCTGACCAGTGCTAGTCGATGGTCAGAAAGATTTGTGGGGAAGGATTTAGATTCCGGTGTATAGAAATCAGTTACAATATTGATCAAATGGCAGGTACCTGTGGAGGACAATCATGGAGCAGTCAATACGTTAATGCTCTCTCGCTTGCTCCGTCAGTTTCATCAGAGGTACCCACATAAGCTGGTTGAGGTCATCGGGTTGCCCTAAGGGGGTTATGTAAGGTGTCTTGTATATCTGTTTCTGAAACTCAGTTTGTTCGTCGGCCATTTTGCTTTCTGTTTTGCTGCAGCTATCTTGCCCTCAGTTAAAATGGAGTTTTCCAGCTTGTATGTTCCCGCCCTGATTCTCTCCGTTTGCTTCTTAAACAGCCACACCTGAGCAATCAGTGCTTCAGAATCTGGCCTGCAGTGAACCTGTGTTCTGACTCCTGAAGCCTTGGACTTTGTACTCCAGCCATTTCTACTGAGAAACTCTGGAGCTCTTGTGGACTCTGAACTCTGCTCTTGAAAGCCTCACGGTTGCATGGACTTGCGGTAACATAGAAGAAGATCTGAATCTGTTGTGGAGAGTTATTGATGAACTTAGATTACTTTGGCCTGCTGTGTCTCCTGCTTCTGTGTTTGCAACCTGTGTGTTTATTTTTGCCAATTTGTATGAAGCAATACAAGACTTTCTTTTTCAACCTGTGTCTCAAGTATTTTCATCGCACCCAAGCACAAGACGCTATATGAACTGTATCACATACATTACACTCATGGAGAAGGCCGCGCAGGCACCAGAGGTCTACCTGTCTGTACCGAAGCCCCGACTGTCATCTGTTCCAGAGCCGGCTGCTTCCTCCACAGGTGAGCGCCGCCAGGACTGGGGGGCGCCAGGAGAGCTGCCGCAAACCGGACATCCTAAGCTGCAGTTTGATTTTGGAGACATGGAGCTGCTGGTGGAGGAGAATTACAACCGGCATCAGGAGGAAGAGTGGAGACGTTGGGAGCGGGAAGCAGAGCGACAAAGGGAGCAGCGAGAATCCCAAAAGCTTCGGCAACGTAACCTGGAGAAGGACCTGGCAGATAAGGACCGGATGAGAAAAGATAAAGGAACCCTGAGGGAGCCGCGGCGTAAGGGTGCAGTACGGAACTTTAAATTGAAAGGTGGTTGGGGCTTTATCCAGGAGCCTGGACTTTATTTAGAAGTTTTTGTGATCCGGCGGGACGTGGAGACTCACCTCCCCGAAGGACACCGGGGAGGGACCTGTTGCCAGGAGACTTGGTGACTTACACCCGACACTGGGGTTACAATGGATGGTACGCCCTAAATGTTACCAGGTGCGACCCTACTCCCCAGAGTGTCAGGAACCTGTGAGACCCTCGGAGCCTTCAGCCTCCCACATCCAGGCCTCTGCACAAGTGCCCACCCCACGCCGTAAATCTCCCCAGCCTCCCTCAGTGGTCTCCTCAGCAGCCCCAGCTATGGACATGATAACTATAGCTGGCCCGTACCCGGCGCCTGTTAGGCCCCTGGGGTTCGTTCAGTCCGGGACATAGGGCTCCAGACCCGGAGGGAGATGAAAGAGGTGGCCACACAGACACAGATAGCGGGTCACGACTTGACTGTACAGGCCACACGACGTCATCAGGTCCTGGTGGTCCTTGGTGTCTCGGATGTTTGGCAAGCATCAGAAGAGTACCAGGTGGTACCTGGAACACCCCTGCCAAAGAATTATAAATAACCCGGACAGGGTCCCAGTATGTAAATAGTTAAATTGTTGATGTACCCGGACGGGTGAATGTTCATAAAATAGTTTTTTTAATTTAATAAAAAAAAAACAACACAGTTTTCATTACTTTTATTACAGTCTCATCCTGCGACGCCATCGATCTCCTGTAAAAAAATGAAAAAAAAAAAAACAGCAGTATACCACCTGTCCGACGCAGTCCATAGTAACGAGTGTCCCACGACGATCCAGCTCTGCTACATCAGAATGACAGGCAGAGCCTGTCATCCCGGCGCAGCACAGCTGATTACCTGCTTCCCCGGCAGTGACGTCATCGGACTGGTTTACAGCCGGGATTACCCTGCAGTCACTGCAGTTATCGCGAAAAACTGCATGTGACCGCCAGGGAGAAGATAATGGCGGCCATCAAGCAGTCCAGGACGTGACCGCCGGAGATCTTCTGCCAGGTAAGTGCCGCTGACTCCTGACAGACCCGACCGACGGACACTCACAGTGACAGTGACAAATCCGATTCCGGTATCCGATATGACGAAAATATCGGTACTCGGAATCGAAAGCCCGATACAGCTAATATCGGCCGATACCCGATATTTGCAGTATCGTATCGCTCAACACTAGTCCCAGGTCGTCCGATGAAGGACCGCTTCAGGGACAGGCTGCATGGTGCTGCTCCAGGTGCTGTGGAAAGAAAAGAAAAACATTACTATAATGCTTTTCCAAGAAGCATCAGCTGTGGAATAGAAAAGTACTGATTATGAAAAAAAAAATTTAGAAAACTTACGCTCTGCTGGCAAGGACCGGTCTCAGGAATGCCAACTCGTGATAGTAGCGATATTTCCTTCTGGCCCTTGCTGCTGAACCACTGCAAACCTGTCCCTCTGCACGAACATCAGTGTTGAAGCGGTCCTTCATCGAGCGCCATTGTGTGCGGACTTTGTTCACTGTTGGAAAAAATAATAATATTATACAATGCACTCAGGTCAAAATCTGTCTCATCACACACACATGAGTGAAAATTGGCAAACAGTCAATGAAGCATAAACAAGCTATACAATAAACAGGGCAGTCACTGTTGAACCAGATGACACTGTTGGGTTTGCAGGTAAAATATATCTACCAGCAAACCCATCAGTGCCATCTGGAACAAGAGTGAATGCAGCATAAAAAAGAAATACAATACACAGGGCAGTCACTGTTGAACCAGATGTCACTGTTGGGTTTGCAGGTAGAATATATCTACCAGCAAACCCATCAGTGCCATCTGGAACAAGAGTGAATGCAGCATAAAAAAGCAATACAATACACAGCATAGCAATACCATACACAGGGCAGTCACTGTTGAACCAGATGACACTGTTGGGTTTGCAGGTAGAATATATCTACCAACAAACCCATCAGTGCCATCTGGAACAAGAGTCACAGCGGCATTACAGAGCATGGAAATACTTACTAAACGCCTTTCTGAGGTTTGCAGAGGCACTGGTCCAGCCATCCATGAACGCTGCGGCCACCTCGTTCCATAGCCGCCGGCTCACCACATTGTCCTTGTACTGCGGATCACGGCTGTCCCACAACGGGACACGCTCATGGACCTGGCAGATGAGTGCCTCGTTGTCCACATAGAGGTCCTCGTCCCGTTGTGGAACCTAGAAAAAACAAAAATAAATATTACAATCTTGTATATATTGCATAAATAAAAAGAGACCAAAAAAAAAAAAGAGGCATTCAAAGACTATATACTTACATTCCGTCTCGACACCGGGACTTGTCTTGGCTGTGACTGCTCCTGCTGTTCCGACTCCTCAATGGCCGTGTCCGACTCTGATGTCTGAAAAAGGAACAAAAATTTTAGACATTTGGAGATTCAGCAGCTATACTTACCCAAAGGCACAAAGATACTCATATCACGCTCTGCTTGGGCCAGTTCTTGCCGTGATGGCGAATAGTTTGATCCAGAGGAAGACATGCTGCAATAAAAAAAATACAAAGCATGAGTACATATTACATTGGAAAGGACAGGCAGTCATTTGGTTAAGATTACTCACATTCTTGAACTTTGGATCCAAAGTTTGTGCTGTCTTGGCTGTGTCTTCAAGGCAGTCTAGTAGGTGTCTAGGCTGTTGTTCAGGCTGAAGTCTCCAGGCAGTCTAGTAGGGGTCCAGGCTGTTGTTCAGGCTGAAGTCTCCAGGCAGTGTAGTAGGGGTACAGGCTGTATCTTCCAGGCTGTGTCAGCAGTGTCTCCAGGCAGTCTCAGTAGGGGTCTGTATGGCACTGAAGACACCTTCCTTTATCTCCACACCTCACAAACAATGTTTCTTGTGTAGGGGGTGTTTTAGACAAGTGTCTAGACATTGTTTACTCAAAAATCGCGTGCGTGCACAAGCGCTGACGAGCGCACAGCCACGCGCACACCAGCACAACCATAGACTGCAATGTTCATTTTATGCGCATTTTTAAAGTGGTGGGCCAGAAAAAAAAATGCAACATGTAGCGTCTAGCGTGTCTGGGCGCACACCTGGAAAATGCGCTGCGCACGCCAAACGCTGATGAGCGCGTGCAAGCGCAAGACCCTGCGCCCGCCATGTTAAAGATAGGAGAACATTGCGCATGCGACCGATAGCACACGATGCTCTGCGCAATAGAACGCAACTGTGAAAGTAGCCTTACAGCTGTATTGTCAGCAGGGAGAAGGGGGCCGTGAGGGGGGGTCAAATCTGCAGCGTGTGTGTGTGTGTGTGTGTGTGTGTGTGTGTGTGATGAGCTGGCAGGTACCAAGCAGATGTAGCAGAGCTCAGTTGCATAGTTGAACAATAAGACTTATGTCATAATTCCTGACAGTACCATTTAACTAGACAGCTTGTCGGACAAATGACTTTTTGTTTTTATAGACTTTTTCACTAAGCAACTTTATGAAGCAAATGATTTAACTTCTCCCCTTTAAAGAGAAAAATCACAAATTTGTCTTCTATAATTATAGATGTGAATAAAGGGTGTTTGATGCTAATCAAACTAGATAGTTGGACTTTCTTTTATGGAGAGCTCCACCTCAACAACTTTACGTGAGAACAAAAATTTAGATCTGACAGGTTCCTGTTAAAAAGAAAAATCACTTGAATATTATTTGAAATTCTTCTAGAAGTTTCTAGAATATAACTATTAATGTAATACATGTATTTTTTTGGCAATTCAAACGCTACAGCTCCTTAGAGTGAGACTTTCTTGAAGCTGTAGTGGAATATTAAGCATTTTCCTGTGCTGCTGGTGGTTTTCCACTGCAAAGATCCAGGACACACGGGAGCTGAAGCACTGTGGTTCTAGTTATAATTTATCAGATAAATAAAATCGCATTGCTTCAACTCTCATGTGTCCTGGATCTTTCCTGTGAAAATCCACCGGTAGTACAGGAAAACCACTCAATATTCCACTACAGCAATGTCCTGCTTTGGAGACCTGTGCATCTGCAGCAGCTGAATTTACCAAAGCTCGGAAATTGTGGGTAACGCAACTCCCATACATGAGCAAGAGCTCTTGTCAGCAAAATGGCTCGCTTTGTCCTCCTCTTCCTCCGACTTCTCCAATTCCTACATTTGCAGCTGCTGAACGTCCAGCCTACACCTCAACATATGCCAGTTTTTCCACTCCCTAACTGGGCTGTACCACCCCCCCCCACGGGCCGGCGTCAGCACCTGGCGCACCCGGGCAAGTGCCGGGGCCCTGAGCAGGTGGGGGAGCCCACTCGCCGTCAGAGACACCGGCGTACTATGAGGGGCCCTGTGCCATTGCCGGCGCCCACGAGTGGCCCCCCTGCTTGCTCAGGGCCCCAGCACTTGTAATATATACCTTTCCCTGCTCCACCGCTGTGACGTCTTCCGCGTTTCCTGACAATGACATTCAGGTCAGAGAGCGCGATGACGTCACGTCTGTGCGCCCTTTGCTTGAACAGTCACAGTGCAGAGAGCTGGAAGATGGCGACGTTGAGGAGTCCAGAGTAGAGCAGTGCCCAGCAAGGAGAGGTATTTAATTTTTTGGGTAAATCAAGTTTATTTAGGTATTTATACACATCAATCATTAATAACAGGAAGAGAAAAGAACAAACCTCTTCTACTATCACATGCAAAAAAAAAATTATATAGCAACTATAACTTTTCCCCAGAAAGTCATATATAAAACAAATGTTGGATGAGCGCCTGAGGTGTTTGCTCATGTAGGCAATTATCATCAGTATTACTTTGTTTATAAATTTTAAAGAAGAAGGTACCTAGACTAAGACTCCAGGTCTACAAAAGAAAAGAAGATAGAGAAGAAACAAGTGGAAAAGAAGGGAAAAGAAAAAAACAAACAAGAATAGGGGGAGGGGAAAGGATTTTAAGGAGTGGGGTAAGAAATGTGGCTCCGTCCAGTAGGTAAACTCATATGACCCATCATCTATGGGTCTATCAACCAAGAGTTCAATTCCGATGATTCTCTAAACATAACCCAGGGGGCCCAAGTGTTATATACCTTTCCTGAGTTACCATTCAGTTGTCCTATCAGCTGTTCCATTCTATATATGTCGTTGAGTTCCATCACCAAATCAGAACGCGAGGGAACCTTTTCCTGTTTCCAAAATCTAGTAATCACGTTCCTGGTAGCAGTGAGAATATGTCTAAGAAGACCTTTCTTAAATTTAGAAATGGAGGAGCTACACAAGGACAGCAAGGCCACCTCCATTTTGGGTGTAATTTTGGTTACAGACAGCTTGTTGCAGAGATGAAAGGATGCTAACCACAGTTTCTGTATGAGTGGGCAGTGCCACCAAATGTGTTATGAATGTTTTAGAAATTAATTCTGAGCAGAAGCTCCCTCTGGTGGTTGCAAACAGTACTGAACCATTCAATGAGGATTGGCAATCAGGGATCACGGACTGGCTGGATATAAGGGAGGTTTCCCCCCATCATGGTTGCCGGTGATCAATTGTTCTTGTCTCAACGTTGTTTCCTGGTTCACTTGGAAGCTTGCTGAGTCTTGCCTCTTCTCCTGCTCTCAGATAAGATTTTTTCTGTTTTTTGTTTTTGTGCTTGCCATTTGTATATTTCTCTGCATTTCTGTGAGGTTGGCCAGGTTCCCCTCCCCGGGGGGCTTGGTCTCCTCTCGGTTCCTCTGGAGCCATTGTTGTTTGTTCATTTGCCTTTTCCAGTTTTTTTTCTGTGGCTGCGGCTAAGTTTTGTTACACCAGAGAACTAATTTAGGTGGTAGAGGTCGTGTGATCTCAGGTGTTTTTGCAATTAGTAGTGTTGTTTTTTTTAGGGTTTTTTTTGGATTGCAGTAAGTATCCTTCCTATCCTTTTCTGTCTAAGTCAGATTGGGCCCCAGCGTTTGCTCATACTATTTTCTGTCTGTGTCTGTATTTCCTCTTGTCTAACCGCCATTACATGTTTGGGGGCTTCCTATGTTCTTTGGGGATCTGCTCTGGGGCAGATAGCTTTCCTCTTTCTATCTTTAGGTGTAGTTAGCCTCTCAGACTGTGACGAGGCGTCTAGGACCAACGTAGGAACGCTCCACGGCTGCCTTTAGCTGTGGTGGTTAGTCAGGGTACTGCAATCCAGTAGATTCCAACCTCTCTGGTGTATTGCCGTTTTTGCCTGCTCTCCTCAGCTACCAAAACATAACACAAAGGTGTACAAATGAACCTCTATCTTTTAAGCATCTCCAGCACGTATCCGGTGTTGTTGGATAAATTACCGTATATACTCATGTATAAGCCGACCCGTGTATAAGCCGACCCCCCTAATTTTGCCACAAAAAACTGGGAAAACTTATTGACTCGCGTATAAGCCTAGGGTGAAAAATGATCATGCCCCCATATGATGCTCCACAGATTATGCCCCCATATGCTCCACAGATTATGCCCAATATGCTCCACAGATTATGCCCCCATATGCTCCAGATTATGCCCCCATATATTCCACAGATTATGCCCCCGAATGATCCACAGATTATGCCCCCATATGCTCCAGATTATGCCCCATATGTTCCACAGATTATGCCCCCATATGCTCCAGATTATGCCCCCATATGCTCCATATTATGCCCCCATATGTTCCACAGATTATGCCCCATATGCTTCAGATTATGCCCATATGTTCCACAGCTTATGCCCCCATATGCTCCATATTATGCCCCATATGTTCCACAGCTTATGCCCCCATATGCTCCATATTATGCCCCCATATGCTCCAGATTATGCCCCCATATGTTCCACAGCTTATGCCCCCATATGCTCCATATTATGCCCCCATATGCTCCAGATTATGCCCCATATGTTCCACAGCTTATGCCCCCATATGCTCCATATTATGCCCCATATGTTCCACATCTTATGCCCCCATATGCTCCATATTATGCCCCCATATGCTCCAGATTATGCCCCATATGTTCCACAGCTTATGCCCCCATATGCTCCATATTATGTCCCCATATGCTCCAGATTATGCCCCATATGTTCCACAGCTTATGCCCCCATATGCTCCATATTATGCCCCCATATGCTCCAGATTATGCCCCATATGTTCCACAGCTTATGCCCCCATATGCTCCAGATTATGCCCCATATGTTCCACAGCTTATGCCCCTATATGCTCCATATTATGCCCCCATATGCTCCAGATTATGCCCCATATGTTCCACAGCTTATGCCCCCATATGCTCCAGATTATGCCCACATATGCTGCACAATTATGCCCCATAGTATAGGCCTCATATGCTGCTGCTGCTGTTGCAAAAAAAATGACATACTCACCTCTCGTCGCTGGGGGCCAGGTGCCGGTGTCCTGAGCAGGCGGTGACACTGGCGCGCTATGGGAGACAGGTGCCGGTGTCACCGCTCGCTCAGGACCCCGGCATTTGTGATATTTACCTGTCCTCTCTGCACTACTGCGCACTGCTCCCTCGGTCTGACTCCTCTGGCTGTGAATGATCAGGCAGGGGCGGGGCGCGCACTAACGACGTCATCGCGCCCTCTGCCTGAACATTCACAGCCAGAAGAGTCAGACCGAGGGAGCAGCGCTGCGGTGGACCGAGGGACAGGTAAATATCACTATACTCACCCCTCCGCCGCGCATCCCTGCAGCCTCTCCTCTTCTCCCGGCGCTCTCCGCAGCGCTTCAGTCCTGCAGCAGTCACGTGGTACCGCTCATTAAAATCATGAATATGTGCATATTCATGACTTTAATGAGTGGTGCCATGTGACCGCTGCAGGTAGGAGCTGGAGATCGTGGGAGAAGCAGGGGGGCTGCAGAGACCATGCCGGCGGAGGGGTGAGTATGATCCGACACCCCGCTCCCCCTCCCCCGCCGACCCCCATATATGACCCGCGTATAAGCCGAGAGGGGGACTTTCAGCCCTAAAAAATGGGCTGAAAATCTCGGCTTATACATGGGTATATACGGTAAGTTTAAATCTGATAGGCATCTGTACCACCCCAAGATTTTGTAGCTCCTCTCCTGTGATGTCGAACAGAGCGATGACCTGAATGTGCATAAGAGAATCTTTGTTCTTTCTTCAGCTGATAAGGGTCTACCCAAATCAATCTCCCATTTTGAAAAAAATGCTGGGAATTCTTTCGATGGGGTCTGCCCTTCTTGGAAGGTTTTATATAATAAAGAGATAGTGTGATCTATATAGTTTGTTGATAAACAAAGAGTCTCAAACAGAGATAATATTCTGTATGGATCGGATTTGTTTAGCTTATTTAATAATAAACTTCTTTATTTGTTCATAAAAGAACCATGCACCTGTTGGCGGCTCCTTGTCACGAAAAATGTCCTGGAGAGACCTCATCCCTGTCCTTGTAACATAATCATGGACTATGGGGCATGAAGCTCTATTTTTATGTAGATAAGTGTCTTTTTAATCCTGCAGGAAAGGATGGATTGTTATATATAGGAGTTAAGGTACTGCCACACTACACAATCCCGCTAGCGATCTCGTTAGCGTCGCATACTAATGAGATCGATAGCGGGATTGTTTCTATATCGCTAGTAGCTACCTATTTTAGCGATGTCGTTAGGACGCTATCGCGGTTAGCGATCTCCTTAACGACTTTAGCGGTACAAAAGTACCGCTAAATCGCTAAAAAAGGTGCCACACTCAGCGATAATACTTACCCAGCGGGAGCGCCGACGATAAAATAGGGTCCGGAACGATTCCAGCGACGAGCGAGATCACAGCAGGAAGCTCGTCGCTGGCAGATGCCGCACACAACAACATCGCTAACGGGATCGCTAAATAGTGACGTTTTTTAGCGATCCCGTTAGCGATGTTGTTTAGTGTGGCATACCCTTTAGGGGGCCAGGAGACGAAGAGACTCACAGCTCTCAACTCACTCTTTTGATAAATGATATCATGTTTTTGGTGAGGAAGGGTAAAGGTATATCCCGTTCTTCCGTCGGGGACCAAATAACTATACGGGAGTCACGTCCATTAAGATCATTTTCTAATGTAATCCACTTTTTGGGGGTTTTTATTATGAAACAGCTCTAAAATACATGTACCAATTGCTGCTTGACTATACATAGCAAAATCTGGCAGACCTATTCCCCCTTCTTGCTTCGATCTACTTAACATAAGGTATGAAATATGTGCTAGTTTTGTGACAAAAAAACAAGTAATCGCTTTTTTAACACGTGAGAAAATGGAGGCAGGTAAATACAAGGGGATTGTTTGGAAATAATATAGGAGATGGGGTAATAGATCCATTTTAATAGCGCTCACTCTTCCAAACCAAGATAAAGGTAGTTTATGACATTTTTCTAAGTCTAACTCAGCTCTATGTAAAGCTGTCTTAAAGTTTGCTTCATAAAGATTAGATACTTTGGCGGTGATTTTTATTCCTAGATAGGTAAGAGAATCTGAACACCACTTAAAGGGAAATGAAGCTGCCAACCTCTCTCCACCTCACTTGGTTGGATTGAGATATTGAGAATCTCCGATTTGTGGGTATTAATTTTGAAATTGCTCAAACGACCAAATCTATGTAATTCTGAGATAATATTTGGGAAACTTATAGTTGGGGAAGAGACATACAATAGGACATCATCTGCAAAAAGTGCCAGTTTGTGCTCTTCTGATTGGACTTTTATGCCTCTAATGGAGGGATTATTCCATATCGCGGATGCTAGATGTTCCATAGTGAGTATACAAGGAAAGCAAGGGTGAAAGAGGACAGCCTTGCCTCATGCCACTCCGAATTAAAAATGTGTTTGAAAGTGCGCCATTAAGTTTAACTTGAGCACTGGGAGATGAGTACAGGGCAGAAATTCTAAGGATCATTGTTTCTTTTAACCCCTTACTGCCATCAGACATACTATCCCGTCCATGGTACCTGGGCCCGTATGACCATGGACGGGATAGTACGTCCCAGCGATCGGACGCGCTCCCAGGGGGAGCGCAGCCGATCGCGGCCGGGTGTCAGCTGATTATCACAGCTGACACCCGGCACTATGTGTCAGGAGCGGTCACGGACCGCTCCCGGCACATTAACCCCTAGCACACCGCGATCAAACATGATCGCGGTGTACTGGGGGCACAGGGGAGGACCGCGCAGGGTGGGGGCTCCCTGCGCGCTCCCCTGAGACCCTCAGAGCAGCGCGATGTGTCGCGCTGTTCCGAGGGTCCGTCCTCCCTCCAGGTCCCCGGATCCAAGATGGCGCCAGGGTCCTGCAGGGAGGCGGCTTCCTCAGTGCCTGCTGAGAGCAGGCACTGAGAAGCCTGCAGCGATGCCAGAGCGATCGCTGGTGTGACAGAGTGCTGTGCACACTGTCACACCAGCGATCTGCTAAAATACAGTGATGTCCCACCCTGGGACAAAGTAAAAAAGTAAAAAAAATAAAAATAAAAATTGTTTAAAAAAATCATAAAAAAAAAAAAAATATTCCCCAATAAATTCATTTTTTCCTGTAAATAAAAAAACAAAAACAATAAAAGTACACATATTTGGTATCACCGCGTCCGTAACGACCCCCCCTATAAAACTGTCCCACTAGTTAACCCCTTTAGTGAACCCCTTAAAAAAAAAAAAAAAAAAAAGCAAAAAATCAATGCTTTATCAACATACCGCCGAACAAAAAGTGGAATAACACGCGATCAAAAAGACCGATATAAATAAACATGGTACCGCTGAAAATGTCATCTTGTCCTGCAAAAAACGAGCTATCATACAGCATCATCAGCGAAAAAATAAAAAGTTATAGCTCGCAGAATAAAGCGATGCAAAAATAATAATTTTTTATATAAAATTGGTTATATTCTATAAAAGCGCCAAAACATAAAAAAATGATATAAATGAGGTATCGCCGTAATCGTACTGACCCGAAGAATAAAACTGCTTTGTCAATTTTATCACGCGGAATGGTATAAACGCCTCCCCCAAAAGAAATTCATGAATTGCTGATTTTGTTCATTCTAACCTCCCAAAAATCTAAATAAAAAGCGATCAAAAAACGTCACGTGCTCAAAAATGGTACCAATAAAAACGTCACCTCGTCCCACAAAAAATAAGACCTCACATGACTCTGTGGGCCAAAATATGCAAAAATTATAGCTCTCAAAATGTGATGATGCAAAAACTATTTTTTGCAATAAAAAGCGTCTTTTAGCGTGACAGCTGCCAATCATAAAAACCCGCTATAAATAGTAAATCAAACCCCCCTTTATCACCCCCTTAGTTAGGGAAAAATAATAAAATTAAAAAAAAGTATTTATTTCCATTTTCCCATTAGGGTTAGGGTTGCGGCTAAAGTTAGGGTTAGGGTTGGCGCTAAAGTTAGGATTAGGGTTAGGGTTGAGATTAGGGTTATGGGTGTGTTAGGGTTAGGTTTGTGGTTAGGGTTGGGACTAGGGTTAGGGTGTGTTGGGGTTAGGGTTGGAGTTAGAATTGGGGTTTTTTCCGCTGTTTAGACACATCAGGGGCTCTCCAAATGTGACATGGCGTCTGATCTAAATTTCAACAAATTCTGCATTGAAAAAGTCAAACGGTGCTCTTTCACTTCTGAGCTCTGCCATGCGCCCAAACAGTAGTTTACCCCCACATATGGGGTATCAGTGTACTCTGGACCCCAAGAGTTATTGTGTAATTTGTCCTATTTCTTCTGTTACCCTTGGGAAAATAAAAAACTGGGGGTAAAAATGTCATTTTTTAAAAAAAAAAAATGATTTTTTGTTTTCCGACTGTACGTTATAAACTTCTGTGAAGCACTTGGGGCTTCATAGCGCTCACCACACATCTAGATAAGTTCCTTGTGGGGTCTATTTTCCAAAATGGGGTCACTTGTGGGGAGTTTCCACTGTTTAGGCACATCAGGGGCTCTCCAAATGCGACATGACGCCCCAGACCATTCCATCAAAGTCTACAATCCAAAACGTCACTACTTCCCTTCCGAGCCTCAACTTGTACCCATACAGTAGTTTTCTCCCACATATTGGGTATCAGCGTACTCATGACAAATTGGACAACAACTTTTGGGGTCCAATTTCTCCTGTTACCCTTGTGAAAATAAAATATTGGGACGAAAAAATCATTTTTGTAAAAAAAAAAAAAAAGATTTTTATTTTGCAGCTGTACGTTATAGCCTTCTGTGAAGCACTTCGGGGTTCAAAGTGCTCACCACACATCTAGATAAGTTCCTTGAGGGGTCTAGTTTCCAAAATGGTGTCATTTGTGGGGGTTTCCACTGTTTAGGTGCACCAGGGGCTCTCCAAATGCGACATGACACCCCCAGACCATTCCATCAAAGTCTGTAATCCAAAACGTCACTACTTCCCTTCCGATCCCCGACGTGCACCCATACAGTAGTTTACTCCCACATATTGGGTATCAGCGTACTCAGGACAAATTGGACAACAACTTTTGGGGTCCAATTTCTCCTGTTACCCTTGTGAAAATAAAATATTGGGGACGAAAAAATCATTTTTGTAAAAAAAAAAAAAAGATTTTTATTTTGCAGCTGTACGTTATAACCTTCTGTGAAGCACTTCGGGGTTCAAAGTGCTCACCACACATCTAGATAAGTTCCTTGAGGGGTCTAGTTTCCAAAATGGTGTCATTTGTGGGGGGTTTCCACTGTTTAGGTGCACCAGGGGCTCTCCAAATGCGACATGACACCCCCAGACCATTCCATCAAAGTCTGTAATCCAAAACGTCACTACTTCCCTTCCGATCCCCGACGTGCACCCATACAGTAGTTTACTCCCACATATTGGGTATCAGCGTACTCAGGACAAATTGGACAACAACTTTTGGGTCCAATTTCTCCTGTTACCCTTGTGAAAATAAAATATTGGGGACGATAAAATCATTTTTGTAAAAAAAAAAAAAGATTTTTATTTTACAGCTGTACGTTATAAACTTCTGTGAAGCACTTCGGGGTTCAAAGTGCTCACCACACATTTAGATAAGTTCCTTGAGGGGTCTGGTTTCCAAAATGGTGTCATTTGTTGGGGGTTTCCACTGTTTAGGCAGATCAGGAGCTCTCCAAACACGACATAGCATCCAGCCAAATCTGTGTTGAAAAAGTCGAACGGCGCTCCTTCCCTTCCAAACTCTGCCATGCACCCATACAGTAGTTTACTCCCACATATTGGGTATCAGCGTACTCAGGACAAATTGGACAACAACTTTTGGGGTCCAATTTCTCCTGTTACCCTTGTGAAAATAAAATATTGGGGACGAAAAAATCATTTTTGTAAAAAAAAAAAAGATTTTTATTTTGCAGCTGTACGTTATAACCTTCTGTGAAGCACTTCGGGGTTCAAAGTGCTCACCACACATCTAGATAAGTTCCTTGAGGGGTCTAGTTTCCAAAATGGTGTCATTTGTGGGGGGTTTCCACTGTTTAGGTGCACCAGGGGCTCTCCAAATGCGACATGACACCCCCAGACCATTCCATCAAAGTCTGTAATCCAAAACGTCACTACTTCCCTTCCGATCCCCGACGTGCACCCATACAGTAGTTTACTCCCACATATTGGGTATCAGCGTACTCAGGACAAATTGGACAACAACTTTTGGGGTCCAATTTCTCCTGTTACCCTTGTGAAAATAAAATATTGGGGACGATAAAATCATTTTTGTAAAAAAAAAAAAAGATTTTTATTTTACAGCTGTACGTTATAAACTTCTGTGAAGCACTTCGGGTTCAAAGTGCTCACCACACATTTAGATAAGTTCCTTGAGGGGTCTGGTTTCCAAAATGGTGTCATTTGTTGGGGGTTTCCACTGTTTAGGCAGATCAGGAGCTCTCCAAACACGACATAGCATCCAGCCAAATCTGTGTTGAAAAAGTCGAACGGCGCTCCTTCCCTTCCAAACTCTGCCATGCACCTAAACAGTGGTTTACCCCCACATATGGGGTATCAGCGTACTCAGGACAAATTGCACAATAACTTTTGGAGTCTTGTTACCCTTGGGAAAATAAAAATTGGGGTGAAAAGATCATTTTTGTGGTAAAAAATATGATTTTTTAATTTTACGGCTCTACGTTATAAACTTGTGTGAAGCACTTTGGGGTTCAAATTGCTCACCAAAGATCTAGATAAGTTCCTTAGGGGGTCTAGTTTCCCAAATGGGGTCACTTGTGGGGGGTTTCCACTGTTTAGGCACATCAGGGGCTCTCCAAATGCAACATGGCGTCCAATCTCAATTCCAGCCAATTTTGTTTGGAATAAGTCAAATGGTGCTCCTTCCATTCCGAGCTCTGCTGTGCGCCCAAACAGTGGTTCCCCCCCACATATGGGGTATCAGCGTACTCAGGACAAATTGGACATCAACTTTTGTGGTCCAATTTCTCCTGTTACTCTTGGGAAAATAAAAAATTAGTGACTAAAAGATAATTTTTGTGGGAAAAAAATAGGATTTTTATTTTCATGCTCGGGCATTATAAACTTGTGTGAAGCACTTGGGGGTTCAAAGTGCTCACCAAAGATCTAGATAAGCTCCTTAGGGGGTCTAGTTTCCAAAATGGGGTCAATTGTGGGGGTTTCCACAGTTTAGTTACATCTGGGGCACTGCAAACGGAACATGACCCCCATCAACGTCTGCATTCCAAAACGTTACTACTTCCTTTCCAAGCCCTGTCGTGCGCCCAAACAGTTTCCCCCCACCACATATGGGGTATCAGCGTACTCAGGACAAATTGGACAACAACTTTTGGGTCCAATTTCCTTGGGAAAAATAAAAAATTTGGGACTAAAAAATCATTTTTGTGGAAAATTGTTTTTTTTATTTTTCAGACCCAGGCATTATAAACTTTTGTGAAACACTTGGGGTTCAATGTGCTCACAACAGATCTAGATAAGTTCCTTAGGGGGTCTAGTTTCCAAAATGGTGTCACTTGTGAGGGGTTTCCACTGTTTAAGCACATCAGGGGCTCTCCAAACACGACATGGCGTCCAATCTCAATTCCAGCCAATTTTAGTTTGAAAAAGTCAAACGGCGCTCCTTCCCTTACGAGCTCTGCCGTGTGCCCAAACAGTGGTTTTCCTCCACATATTGGCTATTGGCGTACTCAGGAGAAATTGCACAACAACTTTATCTGTCCATTTGCTTCTTTTACCCTTGTGAAAATAAAAAAAAAGTTTGTAATAGATCATTTTTGTGGCTGAAAAGTTAAATATTCATTTTTTTCCTTCCACGTTGCTTCAGCTCCTGTGAAGCACCTGAAGGGTTAATAAACTTCTTGAATGTGGTTTTGAGTACCTTGAGGGGTGCAGTTTTTAGAATAGTGTCACTTTTGGGTATTTTCTGCTATATAGACCCCTCAAATTGACTTCAAATATGAGGTGGTCCCTAAAAAAAATGGCTTTGTAAATTTTGTTGTAAAAATGAGAAATCGCTGGTCAACTTTTAACCCTTATAATTTCCTAAGAAAAAAAAAATTTGGTTCCAAAATTGTGCTGATGTAAAGTAGACATGTGGAAAATGTTATTTCTTAACTATTTTGTGTGACATATTTCTCTGTTTTAAGGGAAAAAAAATTCAAAGTTTGAAAATTTCTGAATTTTCAAAACTTTCGCCATATTCGCGTTTTTTTTCAAAAATAAACGCAAGTTATATGGAAGCAATTTTACCACTAACGTGAAGTACAATATGTCACGAGAAAACAATCTCAGAATTGCGAAGATCCGTTGAAGCGTTCCAGAGTTATAACCTCATAAAGAGACAGTGGTCAGAATTGTAAAAATTGGCCTGGTCATTAACGTGCAAACCACCCTTGGGGGTGAAGGGGTTAAGCCAATTCCTTCTAATGTTTAAAATATAAAATCCCAGTGCATCCTGTCGAAAGCCTTTTCTGCGTCAATCGACAGAATGCACATGGATTCCTCTTTCTTGACCGCCCCATCAATCAAAGAAATAGTTTGGATGGTGGTATTTCATTTTTTTAAATGTTTGGAGCAATATATGAGGAGCATCATACACTGGAGAATTATATATGGGGCCCATCATACCTTTCAGCATCATAGATAGGGCCCATTATAAACTGTAGCATTATATATGGGGCCCATCATACACTGTAGCATTATAAATGGGGCCCATCATACACTGGAGCATCATCCATGGGGCCCATCATATACTGAAGCATCATATGGGACCCATTATTTATGGAGCATTATATAGGCCCATCATACACTGGAGCATCATCCATGGGGCCCATCATACACTGGAGCATTATTAATGGGGTCCATTATATATGGAGCATTATATAGGCCCATCATACATTGGAGCATCATCTATGGGGCCCTCATACACTGGAGCATTATTAATGGGGCCCATCACAAACTGGAGCATCATATACGGGGCCCATTATACACTGGAGCATCATATGTAGCCCATTATATATGGAGCATTATATAGGCCCATCATACACTGGAGCACCATCCATGGGCCCATCATACACTGGAGCATTATTAATGGGGCCATTATATATGGAGCTTTATATAGGCCCATCATACACTGGAGCATTATTAATGGGGCCCATCATACACTGGAGCATCATATACGGGGCCCATAATACACTGGAGTATCATATGGGGCCCATTAGACACTGGAGCATCATATGGGGCCCATTATATATGGAGCATTATATAGGCCCATCATACACTGGAGCATCAGCCATGGGGCCCGCCATATACTGGAGCATCATATGGGGCCCATTATACAGTTATATGAAAAAGTTTGGGCACCCCTATTAATCTTAATCTTAATGTTTTATAAAAATTGGTGTTTTTGCAACAGCTATTTCAGTTTGATATATCTAATAACTATTGGACACAGTAATGTTTCTGCCTTGAAATGAGGTTTATTGTACTAGCAGAACATGCGCAATCTGCATTCAAACAAAATTTGACAGGTGCAAAAGTATGGACACCCTTATCATTTTCTTGTTTTAAATACTCCTACTTACTTTTTACTGACTTACTAAAGTACTTTTTTTGGTTTTGTAACCTCATTGAGCTTTGAACTTCATAGCCAGGTGTATGCAATCATGAGAAAAGCTACTTAAAGTGGCCACTTGCAAGTTGTTCTCCTGTTTGAATCTCCTCTGAAGAGTGGCATCATGGGCTCCTCAAAACAACTGTCAAATGATCTGAAAACAAAGATTATTCAACATAGTTGTTCAGGGGAAGGATACAAAAAGGTGTCTCAGAGATTTAACCTGTCAGTTTCCACTGTGAAGAACATAGTAAGGAAATGGAAGAACACAGGGACAGTTCTTGTTAAGGCCAGAAGTGGCAGGCCAAGAAACATCAGAAAGGCAGAGAAGAAGAATGGTGAGATCAGTCAAGGACAATCCTCAGACCACCTCCAGAGAGCTGCAGCATCAACTTGCTGCAGATGGTGTCACTGTGCATCGGTCAACTATACAACGCACTTTGCACAAGGAGGAGCTGTATGGGAGAGTGATGCGAAAGAAGCCGTTTCTGCAAGCACGCCACAAACAGAGTCGGCTGAGGTATGCAAAAGCACATTTGGAGAAGCCAATTTCTTTTTGGAAGAAGGTCCTGTGGACTGATGAAACCAAGACTGAGTTGTTTGGTCATACAAAATGGCGTTATGCATGGCGTCAAAAAACACAGCATTCCAAGAAAAACACTTGCTACCCACAGTAAAATTTGGTGGAGGTTCCATCATGCTTTGGGGCTGTGTGGCCAATGCCGGCACCGGGAATCTTGTTAAAGTTGAGGGACGCATGGATTCCACTCAGTATCAGCAGATTTTTGACAATAATGTTCAAGAATCAGTGACAAAGTTGAAGTTACGCAGGGGATGGATCTTTCAGCAAGACAATGATCCAAAACACCGCTCCAAATCTACTCAGGCATTTATGCAGAGGAACAATGACAATGTTCTGGAATGGCCATCCCAGTCCCCAGACCTGAATATCATTGAACATCTGTGGGATCATTTGAAGAGGGCTGTCCATGCTCGCGACCATCAAACTTAACTGACTGGAATTGTTTTGTAAAGAGGAATGGTCAAAAATACCTTCATCCAGGATCCAGGAACTCATTAAAAGCTACAGGAAGCGACTAGAGGCTGTTATTTTTGCAAAAGGAGGATCTACTAAATATTAATGTCACTTTTCTGGTGAGGTGCCCATACTTATGCACCTGTCAAATTTTGTTTGGATGCAGATTGCACATTTTCTGTTAGTACAATAAACCTCATTTCAAGGCAGAAACATTACAGTTTCCAACAGTTATTAGATATATCAAACTGAAATAGCTGTTGCAAAAACACCAATTTTTATAAAACATTAAGCTTAAGATTAATAGGGGTGCCCAAACTTTTTCATATAACTGTATATGGAGCATTATATAGGCCCATCATACACTGGAGCATCATCCATGGGGCCCTTCATACACTGTAGCATTATAAATGGGGCCCATCATACACTGGAACATCATCCATGGGGCCCATTATATACTGGAGCATCATATGGGGACCATTATATATGGAACATTATTTAGGCCCATCATACACTGGAGCATCATCCATGGGGCCCATCATATACTGGAGCATCATATGGGGCCCATTATATATGGAGCATTATATAGGCCCATCATACACTGGAGCATCATCCATGGGACCTATCATACACTGGAGCATTATAAATGGGGCCCATCATACACTGGAACATTATAAATGGGGCCCATCATATACTGTATGGAGCTTTATATGCGCCTCATTATACTGTTTGAAGCAATATGTGGGGCTCATTATACTCTATGGGGACCGTCCTATACTGTATGGCACATTATATGGGGATCATCATATACTGGACCATTATGTGGAGCTCATCATATACTGCAGGGCTGCCACTAGGAATTTCGGGGCCCCATACTGGCAAAATTTATGGGGCCCCCCTTGAGACTCCGCCCAGGCTCCACCCCCAGTTTCGCATCCACCCTAGCTCCTCCTCCACCATGCAAACCTTCCAAAATCCCTCCGCCCTTTCATGGAAAAACTTCACTTCTGCACCATGCCCTCACCAATGACACATTAACACCAATCACTCGATGAATATGCAGCATTTTGCTTGTTTAGTATAATACACCCATAGTCCTCCATATATTATAATGTGCACCACAGTCCTCTATATTGTAAAGTGCACACCACATAGTCCTCCATATAATATAATGTATCCATAGTCTCCATATAGTATAATACACTCCTAATAGCCCTCAATATATTAAAGTACACTCAGTCATCCATATAGTATAATACACTCCTCATAGTGCTCCATATAGTATAATGCACCGCCATAGTCATCCATGTAGTACAATTCACTTCCCAAAGTATAATGCACCCCATAGTTCTTCATATGGTATAATGTATTCCCCATAGTCCTCGATACAGTATAATGCAGCCCACATATAGTATAATGCAGTCACCCTATAGAGCATAATGCAGCCACCCCACAGAGTATAATGCAACCACCCACAGAGTATAATGCAACCACGGTACCACCCCACAGAGTATAATGTAAACCCCATAGAATATAATTGAGCCCCCTTATATAGTATAATGTAGCCCTCCATAAAATACAATGTAGCCCTACTCATATAGTATAATGCAGCCCCCATAGAATATAATGTAGCCCCCTCATAAAGTATAATGAAGCCCCCATACAATATAATCTAGCCCCCCATAGAATACAATGTAGCCACCTCATACAGTATAATGTAGCCCCCTCATAGAGTATGATGCAATCACCCCTCATAGAATATAATAAATATAATACAGCCCCCATAGAATATAATGTATCCCCGAATAGAATATCATACAGCCTGCCTCCCCAAAGGAATATAACGTAGCCCCATAGATATAACACAGCCACATATTATATAACACAGCCACCCTATAAAATATAATATATCCCCTCCATAGTATATAACACAGTCCACATAGTGTACAGCAGGACCCACATAGTGTACAGCACGGACCCACATAGTGTACAGCAGGGCCCATATAGTGTACAGCAGGGCCCACATAGTATATAGCAGGGCCCACATAGTATATAGCAGGGCCCACATAGTGTACAGCAGGGCCCACATAGTATACAACAGGGCCCACATAGTATAGAGTGCTGCCCACATAGTATATAGCAGGGCCCACATTGTACAACAGGGCCCACATAGTATACAGCAGGGCCCACATAGTATACAGCAGGCCATAGTACACGGCCACATAGTATACAGCAGGGCCCACATTGTATATAGCAGGGCCCACATAGTATACAGCACTGCCCACATAGTATACAGCACTGCCCACATAGTATACAGCACTGCCCACATAGTGTACAGCAGGGCCCACATAGTATACAGCAGGGCCCACATTGTATATAGCAGGGCCCACATAGTAAACAGCAGGGCCCACATTGTATATAGCAGGGCCCACATAGTATACAGCAGGGCCCACATTGTATATGGCAGGGCCCCCATAGTATACAGCAGGGCCCACATTGTATATGGAAGGGCCCACATAGTATACAGCAGGGCCCACATTGTATATAGCAGGGCTCACATAGTATACAGCAGGGCCCACATTGTATATAGCAGGGCCCACATAGTATACAGCAGGGCCCACATTGTATATAGTAGGGCCCCCATAGTATACAGCAGGGCCCACACTGTATATCGCAGGGCCACCATAGTATACAGCAGGGCCCACATTGTATATACCAGGGCCCACATAGTATACAGCAGGGCCCACATTGTATATGGCAGGGCCCCCATAGTATACAGCAGGGCCAACATTGTATATAGCAGGGACCACATAGTATACAGTAGGGCCCACATTGTATATAGCAGGGCCCACATAGTATACAGTAGGGCCCACATTGTATATAGCAAGGCCCCTATAGTATACAGCAGGGCCCCCATAGTATACAGCAGGGCCCACATTGTATATAGCAGGGCCCACATAGTGTACAGCAGGGCCCACATTGTAAATAGCAGGGCCCACATAGTATACAGCAGGGCCCCCATAGTATACAGCAGGGCCCACATTGTATATAGCAGGGCCCACATAGTATACAGTAGGGCCCACATTGTATATAGCAGGGCCCCCATAGTATACAGCAGGGCCCCCATAGTATACAGCAGGGCCCACATTGTATATAGCAGGGCCCACATAGTGTACAGCAGGGCCCACATTGTATATAGCAGGGCCCGCATAGTATACAGTAGGGCCCACATTGTATATAGCAGGGGCCCCATAGTATACAGCAGGGCCCCCATAGTATACAGCAGGGCCCACATTGTATATGGCAGGGCCCCCATAGTATACAGCAGGGCCCACATAGTATATAGCAGGGCCCACATTGTATATAGCAGGGCCCCCATAGTATACAGCAGGGCCCACATAGTATATAGCAGGGCCCACATAGTATATAGCAGGGCCCCATAGTATACAGCAGGGCCCCATAGTATACAGCAGGGCCCCCATTGTATATAGCAGGGCCCACATAGTATATAGCAGGGCCCACATTGGATATAGCAGGGCTCCCATAGTATATAGCAGGGCCCACATTGTACAGCCCTCATCTCTCCTCCCCCCCAGGAATGGCCCCACAGCAGGACAGATTTATAAAAAAAAAAAAAAAAAAAAACACTCCTCACCTCATCCTCGTGCCCGCGCTGCTCCCGGCTCCTGTCTCCTGCTCTGCCCAGCACACAGTGAACGCGCTGTGTCAGAGACAGAGCGGGGAATGATGGGAGAGGGAGCGTCAGCTGACGCTCTCTCCATCATTGCTTTGAACTGTACCGGCGGACGCCAGTATAGTTCAATGCAGCGGCGGGGAGAGTCGGCGCTGGGGGCAGGCGGGCCCCCCTGCCACACGGGCCCCCATAGCGGCTGCGTGATGTGCCGCTAGCTGGGGGCCCCTTGTGGTGCAGGGGGAGCCTCAAAGTGTTGGGGGCCCCCGGGCCCTAACGCGGGCCTGCGTGCTCGGGCGGCGGGCCCCCCCTAATCACCGGGCCCCATACATCGGTAAGGGTTGTCATGCCCTGATGGCGGCCCTGATATACTGTATGGAACATTTTATGGGAACAATTATGTATGGAGCAATATATGGGGCTCATTATTCTGTATGGCGCACTATGTGGTGCCCATAATACTGTATGGAGGAATATATTGTCCGGTTTTTGAGCTATTGTAGAATTTAAAATAGATATCAGTCATGTAATGTAAGAAGTGAAGTATTTGTCATTGTACTATACCTATATTTCTGTGCCGTATCGGAGCATCATGAGTTGTGGTATGTGTTAAAGTGGCCCACTGAGACTCTTTGACCCGGGGCCCACGAAAACCTGGAGCCAGCCCTGCCCCCCCACAACTTTAGCCAAATAACCCCCAGTTTTCAATGCGTAACTATTATTATAAAGTAAATTAAGGTTGCCAAGCTTAAGTAATAAGAATTGATGTCTTTGGCATTGAAATGGGCACTGTAGGTGTGTTTACTCTCAACCACTTCCTGCCGACTTTTCGTCCCCATTGACTTGCATTGGGTTTCGTGTTTCAGTCGGACCTCCGACTTTTCGCAATAGTCGGCCGATTTCGTTCGACTTGACTTTTGCGAAAGTCGGGTGGTCCAAAACCCGACTCGACCCTAAAAAAGGCAAAGTCGCTCATCTCTAGTAACAATCATGTTGCAGATAGTGCTGCAAGAAGGCGCAAATGGGTCGGTCTCTTTCATGAGGTTCAACTCCTCAATGTGTTGGTGGCGGGATAACACTCAAGTTTTCTTCCTTCATCCCCACGGGGCAACCATGATCAACAGATAGGGAATAATTATCCTCTTCATCACCTCTTCCTTCTAGTCCTTTTCATGGTCCTTCTCCATTTGTTCCTCCTCCATTTGTTCCTCCCATGACAACCACCAGTGAGATGAAAGAACTAAACTTAGAGATATTGTTAACCCTGAAGGCATCCTCCTTCTCTTCCCCTGGGACCACCACCTCCTCATCCAGACTATTTAAAGTGTGGTCCAGCATTTAGATGACAGTACTAGTGATGCTGATGATGGCATCATCACTAGTGTTGAGCGATACTGCTCGATATCTAAAAATATCGGATCGGAATGGTATCGCCGATATCACTAAATATCGTCGATATCCGATTCCGATACCGGAAGTCCAATGTAAGTCAATGGGAACCAAATATCGACATTAAAAAAAAACATTCTTGCCTTGTTGGTTAATTGTACATGAAGGAAAACAACAAAGACTAATGTAGAATGTATTGGGGGAGGTTGAGGAGACAATAAAGGCATACATGTTTAACCCAATGCATTGGAATAGCATTAATATATTTTTTTTTTGGAAATACGTTTGGATTGACTAACAAATTGACAATGTTGTTAACCTTTTTTCTATTTTGGCAAATATGTATGTTTCACAACTTCCATGCTCTTCACCTTTTTAACTTTTGCCAGTGCCACACTTTCTCCTTCATAATCTTCAGCAGCAGCATCATCTTTCTCATCAAATTATTCTTCATCTTCACCTTCTTAATCTTCTTCTTAAACTTCTTGCTATTCATGTTTTTGTTTACATTACTCATATTGTTATTATTAAACTAATTAATCTTCTTCATATTCAAATTCTTCATCTTCTTCCTCTTCATCTTCTTCATCATATTCTTATTTGTGACAGAGATTCCTGTACTTGTAATCTGTAAAAGTATGAATTGTTCATCGTTCCGTTCTTGCTGTCACAAAAGATTTAAATTACAACAGTATTTGTCCGTGTTCAGTTTAGCCTGCAGCAGCAGGCATTTTCCAGGGGCACCACGAGGAGGAACGGACTCACCCCCATACACTGCTTAGTCTTCTTCTGCTTAGAATTTAGAGCATATATTTTGCTCTTCATTTTGGTCTTATACTTCATGTTCTTCTGCTTTTTGATCTTCTGCTTATTGTTCTTCTGTCTCTTGTTCTGTATCTTGTAGTTTGTCTTAACCTTCTTTGTCCTGTTGGTGATCTTCTTCTGGGTAATCTTTTATTTTTTCTTTGTGATGGTGTTCAGGCTGGTTGGCTTCATGCTCGTCGTCCTTGTTGTCGTCATCTCCTTCTGGGTGGTCTTTAAGGTCGTCTAATTTCCGAGAAACAGCTGACGTTACTGGAACCCTGACGGGTATCAGATGGAGCAAGAGACAATGGAAGTAACGAGGACCAGCTGACTGTGCTGGAACCCGGACGGGTAGCAGAAGGAAAAGAGGCAATGTCACAACCGAGTACCAGCTGACGTTACTGTGACACGGTTACTAAGCAGGAGGTACCTGTGCTCCAAAGCACTACCAAGGACCAGCAGACGTTGGTGGAACTCGGATACGGAGATGGAGGCACCTAGGCCAAAGGCACTGGGGAGAACCCGTTGACGGTACTGGACCCCGGACGGGTAGCAGAAGGAAAAGAGGCAATGTCACAACCGAGTACCAGCTGACGTTACTGTGACACGGTTACTAAGCAGGAGGTACCTGTGCTCCAAAGCACTACCAAGGACCAGCAGACGTTGGTGGAACTCGGATACGGCAGATGGAGGCACCTAGGCCAAAGGCACTGGGGAGAACCAGTTGACGGTACTGGACCCCGGACGGGTAGCAGAAGGAAAAGAGGCAATGTCACAACCGAGTACCAGCTGACGTTACTGTGACACGGTTACTAAGCAGGAGGTACCTGTGCTCCAAAGCACTACCAAGGACCAGCAGACGTTGGTGGAACTCGGATACGGAGATGGAGGCACCTAGGCCAAAGGCACTGGGGAGAACCAGTTGACGGTACTGGACCCCGGACGGGTAGCAGAAGGAAAAGAGGCAATGTCACAACCGAGTACCAGCTGACGTTACTGTGACACAGTTACTAAGCAGGAGGTACCTGTGCTCCAAAGCACTATCAAGGACCAGCAGACGTTGGTGGAACTCGGATACGGAGATGGAGGCACCTAGGCCAAAGGCACTGGGGAGAACCAGTTGACGGTACTGGACCCCGGACGGGTAGCAGAAGGAAAAGAGGCAATGTCACAACCGAGTACCAGCTGACGTTACTGTGACACGGTTACTAAGCAGGAGGTACCTGTGCTCCAAAGCACTACCAAGGACCAGCAGACGTTGGTGGAACTCGGATACGGAGATGGAGGCACCTAGGCCAAAGGCACTGGGGAGAACCAGTTGACGGTACTGGACCCCGGACGGGTAGCAGAACGCACCCATGAAAATGTAAGTTGACAGGACGCAAGCCGTCCGCAGTTACCGAATCACACAGTCCTACAGTGGGTGCTTGTCCTATTGTCACAATGGAAACCACCTTTATTTACATATCCCACAGCACACATAGGAATCACCTAAACTGCAGGCACCATAGAGTCGGCTAACCCGAATGCAACACGACAGCACAACTTATTGGAGGATAAATGACGTTCACACTGCCAGGAAACAGCTGTCGTGCTGTAACCAGGCTGGCCAGGAGTCAGTACCCCTGCCAATTACTTACGAGCAACAAATGGCGGTGTTGTAGCCCAGGGAGTAGAGTTCAGGTGGTAGAAAGATGAACATAACAGGAGACATGGAAAACGTTGCCAAACAGTTATTTAATCTGAAAACGGACAGGCAAATTCAGGTGAGATCCATGCCTTGTTCATTTTCAGAAAAGTAAGCCGGTCTACATTCTCTGAGGATAGTCGCATGCGACGGTCTGTTACTACACCACCTGCAGCACTAAAGACACGCTCAGATAATACACTGGCAGCAGGGCAAGCCAGCACCTCCAATGCATACTGGCTAAGCTCTGGCCATGTATCCAACTTAGAGACCCAAAATTTGAAAGGGGAAGAGGCATCTGGGAGTACACTTAGAGGGAAAGCCAAGTAGTCTGTCACCATCTTACGGAAACGTTTCTTCCTGGTGACTGGAGCCGTCTCGGATGGTGTAGACCTTGCTGGCGCTGTCACAAAACTTTGCCACATTTGTAACATACAGCTCTTGCCCTGTGCAGAGGCGCTGCTTCTGCTCCCTCTTGTTGTAGAGGTGTCTACACTGCCTCGACGCACAGAGCTGCTTTGTAAAGCAGTAGCAGCAGCAGCAGCTCTCTCGGCTGGAATGTACAACAGTATGGATTGCACCAGTGTGTCTTGGTACTCCTGCATTTTACGGTCCCGGTTCACCGGTGTGATGAGGGTTTGTAAGTTGTCCCGGTAGCGAGGGTCTAGGAGGGTGTACACCCAATAATCTGACGTGGTGAGAATGTGGGCGATGCGGCGGTCGTTTCTCAGGCACTGAAGCATGAAATCAACCATGTGCTGCAGACTCCCAACTGGCCAACAAAGGCTGTCCTCTGGAAGAGGCGTCATCTCTGCCTCCTCTGCATCACCCCACCCTCGCTCTACATACTGACTAGAGCGTTGTGTACCTCCCTCTGTAGGGATTTCTTCCTCCTCCATTGACTCCTCCTCCTCCTCATCCTCCTCACAAAGTGAGCCCTGCCCAGCCCTTTGTGAGGAACCACGTTGCGCTGACTGTCCTGAAGGTAATTTAATTTGTGACTCCTCATCCTCCACCTCTTCCAAAACCTCTTCCTTTAGTGCTTTCAGTGATTTCTGAAGCAGGCAGATAAGGGGGACAGTCATGCTGACTAGTGCATCATCTGCACTCGCCATCCGCGTTGAGACATCAAACGCACGCAAAACGTCGCAGATGTCCTTCATAGAGGCCCACTCAGTAGTGGTGAAGTGTGAACGGCGCAAATTGCGAGTTGATTGCGCCTGTTGCAGCTGATACTCCATTACTGCTGGCTGCTGCTCACACAACCGCTCCAACATATGTATCGTGGAATTCCACCTGGTGGGTACGTCACATATGATGCGATGTTCAGGAAGGCGAAATCTGACTTGCAGAGCTGCAATGCGCGATCTGGCCATGCTGGAACGTCGCAAGTGAGCGCACTCTAGGCGGACCTTGTGCAGCAGTGCATCAAGATCCGGATAGTCCCTCAAAAAACTCTGCACGACCAAGTTGAGCACATGTGCCAGACATGGTATGTGAGTGAGGTTGCCAAGGCCCAGAGCTGCCACCAGATTTAGGCCATTGTCACACACTACCAAGCCTGGCTGGAGATTAGCTGACAAAAACCACACGTCGCTCTCCTGCTTGATGGCATCCCAGAGCTCCTGCGCTGTGTGGCTTCGATTCCCCATGGAAATTAATTTCAGGACGGCCTGTTGACGTTTGGCCACGGCTGTGCTCATATCGGTCGCAACAGGTAAGCGTTCACGGGTCCATGTGGAGGTATACCGTGACGGCTCGTGCAGCGATGATTCTGAGGAACTGGAGTAGGAGGAGGAATCAATTGTACAGACTGGATTCCTGCAATCCTTGGAGTTGGCAGAACACGTACAGCGCCACTGGCAAGATCTGTACCCGGCTCCACAACATTGACCCAATGGGCAGTGAGGGAAAGGTATCGTCCCTGGCCATGGGTACTGGTCCACGCATCGGTGGTCAGGTGGACCCTGCTACTGACGGCGTTTAGTAGCGCATGTTTAATGTTTCCCTCGACATGTTTTTGCAGAGCAGGGACAGCTTGCCTGCTGAAATAAAATCGGCTTGGCACATTATATTGTGGGACTGCCAATGCCATAAAGTTCCTGAAACTGTCAGTCTCCACCAGCCTGAATGACAGCATTTCAAGGGACAGGAGTTTTGCAATGCCAGCATTCAGAGCCTGTGCTCGTGGATGGTTTGCCGAGTATGGCCGTCTTTTATCCCATGCCTGTGGTACCGATGGCTGTTTTTTGTTCTGGGAGTGTGACGATGACTGTGAACTTGCTGCTGTGGGTGGAATAACAGTTTGTCTATGGACAACAGTGACCGAGGTTCTTCCATGGAGATCCTGTGAGGAAGCCGAACCAGGTGTGTGTGAGCTGGAGGTAGAGGCTCGAACACGACCTGAAGATGTAGGTGCTGCTGTAGGTTGGCCTACATCTCCAGTGTGTCTTTGTAACTCAGCTACGTGCTTTGTCCGTACATGTTTCCACATATTTGTGGTATTCAGGTTATTGATATTTTTACCTCTTTTAACTTTTTGCTTACACAGCTTGCATTGAACATAGCAAATATCATCTACAAGTCTGTCAAAAAAGGACCACGCAGTGCAAGTCATGGGAGCGCCAATTTTGACATTTCTAAGAGAACTGCTCCCAACAGGTGCCAAACTGGAGGCTACAGGCAAGCGAGTCTGCAGCCTACCTCTCCCTCCTCTTTGTACCGTTGGGACAATCTCTTCCTCAGAGCTGCTCCCACCACCTTCCTGTTGCTCACGCCATGTTGGGTCTCGGACTTCATCATCTCCACTACCCTCTTCCAACACCTGCTGCTGTTGGATGGTCTGGGCAGCACCATGCTCCACAAAACCTGGCACCTGAGTCTCATCATCATCATAAGATGCGTTCTGCGGTGTGCTGTCCATCGGCACTGGCTCACCCGCCTCTTCAGATTGAGAGAGACACAGCTGTTGCGCATCACTGCATACTCCCTCTTCTTCAAATTGCAGAATGCTGCTTGCCTGTGCCCGTGTTTGCGAGCCAACAGATTCTGAGAACAGAAGCAGAGACTCAGCTGGCTCCTGTACAGAACTCTCTGACTGCCTGGGCAATTTGACAGGCGGTGAACAGACAGATGGTTGCTCAACAGTGTTGTGTTCCTGAGAGGAGGTGGAAGGAATTGAAGTCGATGCATTGGCTGCCATCCAACCAACAACGGCTTCAATTTGTTCTTCCCGCAGCAGGGGGGCACGCCGAGCTCCTACCAAAGTGCGCATAAAGGAACGCTCATGGGTAAAACTGGTGGATGCTGTGTCACTGAGGGCGGCAGCAGCCACAGAATCCCCACGTCCTCTCCCTGCTGAAACTCCACGGCCACGACCACGTGCCTTACTCACTGACTTCTTCATCTTGGTAGATTGATAAAGAAAGTCAGAAAAGTTATAAGGCCTAAGTGTGGTTATTACGCAGAGACTGAAGTGAACACTGAAACACAACTGTTCACAATCTGTGAAAGGCTACTCCTTTGTCTACTTCTATAGTGTTTGCAACCAATGTATTGGATACGGATGGAAGCGCGTCACACTAATAGATTATATTTTAAATGGAATGGAGCAGAACCAATTGGAGATAAATGAAAAGGATGAGGCACTGAGACACGCTCGGCAGAGTACAAGCAGCAGTGCTTGAACAAGTAACTGGAGCGTGATGTGCACTCAAAAAATAAAAAACACAGACTGAAGTGAACACTGAAACACAACTGTTCACAATCTGTGAAAGGCTACTCCTTTGTCTACTTCTATAGTGTTTGCAACCAATGTATTGGATACGGATGGAAGCGCGTCACACTAATAGATTATATTTTAAATGGAATGGAGCAGAACCAATTGGAGATAAATGAAAAGGATGAGGCACTGAGACACGCTCAGCAGAGTACAAGCAGCAGTGCTTGAACAAGTAACTGGAGCGTGATGTGCACTCAAAAAATAAAAAACACAGACTGAAGTGAACACTGAAACACAACTGTTCACAATCTGTGAAAGGCTACTCCTTTGTCTACTTCTATAGTGTTTGCAACCAATGTATTGGATACGGATGGAAGCGCGTCACACTAATAGATTATATTTTAAATGGAATGGAGCAGAACCAATTGGAGATAAATGAAAAGGATGAGGCACTGAGACACGCTCAGCAGAGTACAAGCAGCAGTGCTTGAACAAGTAACTGGAGCGTGATGTGCACTCAAAAAATAAAAAACACAGACTGAAGTGAACACTGAAACACAACTGTTCACAATCTGTGAAAGGCTACTCCTTTGTCTACTTCTATAGTGTTTGCAACCAATGTATTGGATATGGATGGAAGCGCGTCACACTAATAGTTAAATTGCATGGAGCTGCAAGAATTACACTGAAGAAAAAAAAAAGAGTCTGTGAGTGACACGTGCAGATGCCTACAGACAGCATTGCATGCAGAGCAAACTGCAGCGTCACCTGCACTCACACACACCTTGCAGAGCTGTTAAAACAACACTGCAGGCAAAAGGAAGCTTTACACAGCGGTTGGTGCTAGCCTACCTACAGCACAGTACACTAAATCGCAATCTCTAACTGTCCCTCAGAGTCAGCACAGCAGCGTTCTGTCCCTTACTGAATTCACAGCACAGTGACGCTAAAATGGCGGCGGCGCCTTTTATAGTGCATTCTGACATCATTTCAGCATCCAATCACAGCCATGCCATTAGTTAACATGACCGCAGCAGTACAGGATGTGCCCACACTTCTTAGGATTCCTCATTGGCTGACTAAAATCACATTGCCTCTCAAAGAATTATGGGAACTTCCGATTCCGGTATACGATATATGGAAAATATCGAAACTAAGTATCGAAAGGCCGATAGAGCTAATATCGGCCGATACACTGCGGTATCGTATCGCTCAACACTAATCATCACCACTAACCATCTTAGCAGCCATTTCGAAAACATGCAGAAGGGTGCAGAGGTCCTTCATCTGTGTCCACTACGCAAGTGTGAATTGCACCACGTCCATACTGTGATGTACCAGGCTATGCAAAATGTCATAATGCACCAGGTCTCAGCGCTACTGCCACAGTCGCTGCAACATGTGCAGAGTTAAATTCCACGGTGTGGTCACTTCACATATCAGTTGATTAACTGGTAGCCTGAAAGATCCCTATACTAATGTAAGTGGAATAGTGAAAGTGAACACACAACGACAGTGTAATCTACAGCAGCGTACCCAAGCTGGGACAGTGGTATAGGAATTGCTGTACCATCAGGTTGAGGATGCGAGCCATGCAAGGCACGTGTGTGAGGTTGGCCCGGCGTAGCGCCGCCACCAGGTTTGCACCATTATCGTACATGACTTTCCCTGGCTCCAGGTTGAGTGAAGGCAGCCATTGCTCAACCTCAGCATATATAGCTGTCCACAACTGTTGATCTGTATGACTGCGATCTCAAAGGCATATTAATTTAAACACTGCCTGATTTCGGTACATAGGTGGGGGGGATTCCCTCTGCAGTGTTGTAATGTCATTAAGGCAGAGGTTGAGGGCACAGGTGGAGGCCCTAAAGGAGGTGGAGGAGGCAGACGAACTGGAGGAAGTATTTGATACAGAGGTTTGTTCCACAAGCCCTGGGGATTCCAATACTTGGTGTCTAGTGACACCTTGCTGTCTAGTGCTTTAAGTCTCCATCCCCTGGTGTGTAGTAGTTTAGTTCTCCAACTCTTAGATGTTTAGGGCTCTGTCATCCGGTCCTCGATGACCCTTCAACAGCGCTGGTAAGCAGAGCTCTGCCTCCCGCTATATGTTGTGTCACTGGCTGTTGCATGCCTTTTTGGGAGCTTGGTGTCTGAGCTTACCTGGTGGTTTATGGTCCCCTTATATTGATCACTTGATATATTTGGAACACTTGACCTTTTACCCTTGCTGGGTGACCTTGATTTTTCTGTTATTGTCTGGGTGTTTTGTTATTGTTATTATATTTGAACTTTTATATGGTGCTTAATAAAATTTATACCTTTATTACCAGTTTTCACCTGCTACTCCTATTCCTCCTTTTTCTCATGATTTCTGGAGTTTTTGTTGTTCTCCTGAGGGTGGGTCATGATTTTGGTAGCCACCCTGGCATGTAATATGCAGCTGGGACTCCTGCTATTACTCCCCATAGAAGCCTATAGAGGAAAAAAATGCATCTAAAATATGCACTGTTCAACAGCATCTTTAGACCCACAGTGTCTATGAAATTTCAAGAAATGACATCAATGTCATTGGACAGTTAAACGCAGATTTTGGGCACAAAAAATGCAGCATTTACGGCACGTAGGAACATGACGCTAAATAGCAGTTCTGGTTACACAGATCCTTTACATTAATTACATAAACATCAGCAGACTTTATATGTGAATGTACCAGGGTGCAATAAACTATGGGAAACATGCATTACATATAAAGTGTCCAAGAGCTCAAAACTGTACATATACCGGGTTATAATACATAATCAATAAATTACTGCACATCTGCTTCTTAATAATCCATAATAGCTCCCATCATAAAGTATATATTATATTTCCCTCTATACTGGTGAGAGACACCATTACTGGCATTTACCTGTACCATTGAATATGTCCAGACCAAAGTAATGGATCTCAGGTGATCAGGATGATCAGGGTATACTACTGCATACAGAGCACATTCCACAGTGTGAGCACGCCCAGTATCCTTCCAGACCCAATTTGGTTATGGGAAGACCACAAAGTCACCTCTTTCAAGTTAAGAGACATACATAGGAGCATGTTGTGCGCCCTCCAGTGAACACACAGTTTATGATTATATGTGACAGGAGAGAGAATAATACTAACATAAGCCCCATGTGAAAGAATAGCCAAGAGAGCACATCATTTTATCAGATGCACAAAGTATTCATACAATTAGAAATAAATTAGAAAAAAAAAGATGGCAAAAGGACACACAGCAGTGTGCAAAAGTTTTAGGCAGGTGTGGAAAAAAATATGCAAATTAAGAATGATTTATTAAAATAGAAGTATTACAAAAATAAATAATCTAATAGAGGCGTCTTTTCTGAGCAGCTGTGGGCTGCTATTTTTAGGCTAGGGGGGCCAATATCCATGGCCACTTACCAGCCTGAGAATATCAGCCCTCAGCTGTCTGCTTTAACAAGGCTGGTCGTCAAAAATAAGGGGGCTCCACACTGTTTTTTTAAATTATTTAATTAAATAATTAAAATAAAACAGCATGGGGACCCCTCTATTCTTGATAACCAGTCTTGTTGAAGTTGACAGCTGAGGGTTGTAGCCCCCAGCTGTGAGTTTTGCCTGTCTGGTTATCACAAATACAGGGGAACCCATGCCGTTTTCTTTTTAATTATTTATTTACAGAGCAGGAGTGGCTAATGAATACACCCATCAGCCGCTCCTGCTCTCTCTGTTATTAACGGCAGCAGGTGTCGGATGATGAGGGCAGTAGTCCCATCAGCTGACACCAGTGACTAGAGATAAACTTTATACAATCACAGCTGAGCGCGGCTCTCTGACCGGCGGGGATGATGTCACCGCCGATCAGAAACAGTGTTTGTCGTGTAGCTATGAACGCGACAAACACTTAGTGTTAGGGCAGCCGAACCCGACCAGTAACACGGACTTCCTGGTGAAGTCCGTGTTCGGTGTCCATGCCCGAACAGTAGGTGTTTGGTACGGAAGCCGAACTTTACTGTGTTACTACATGCACTATGATTGGCACTGATTTACCGTCTTTTGGATAGATAGATAGATAATGATAGATAATAGATAGATAGATAGATAGATAGATAGATAGATAAATGATAGATGAATAGATAGATAGATAGATAGATAGATAGATAATAGATAGATAGATAATAATAGATAATAGATAGATAGATAGATAGATAGATAATAGATAGATGATAATAGATAGATAGATAGATAGATAGATAATAGATAGATATAGATAGATAGATAGATGATAGATTGATAGATAGATAGATAGATAGATAGATAGATAGATAGATAGATAGATAGATAGATAGATAGATAGATAGATAGATAGATAATAGATAGATAGATAGATAGATAATAGATAGATAATAGATGATAGATGATGATAGATAGATAGATAGATAGATAGATAGATAGATAGATAGATAGATAGATAGATAGATAGATAGATAGATAGATAGATAGATAAGATAGATAGATAGATAGATAGATAGATAGATAGATAATAGATGATAGATGTAGAAGATATAGAAGGTCTTGGTAACAATCTTGACTGAGCGCTCATCTAGTACTAATGTTATTGTGCAAATTCATGGCTCACTGCTGATATCATAGATATGTCATTATTTTACAACTTACAGCCTCACAACATTTTAAAGAGTCTGAAAATAAAAGAAGAATGATAGTAGAGTCTGTGCAGACATTTATTATAGCCATAAAAAATTAGCAAGAGATGATATATACAAATTATCATATGAAAAATAAAGAAAGGTATAAAAACATATATAACAATCTCTACTAAATATCAGTTATTAACCCTCCGTGCATTATTTACATGTTTCTAAAAGCAATTGTACAAGATTATAAAAATGAGACTTAAAAGGAAAGGGAAAGGAAGAAAGGAAGGAAGGGTGGGAGGAGGGGAATGCAGCTGCAGTATCTTTTCATCTGTGTGCTTGATATGAGAGAGGAGGAGGAGGAGCTGCAAGTTGGAGATGTGTGATTAGCTCAGAGTATGAATCATATTCAAAAAAGCTGGCCCACTTAGTGGACCCCAAAAGCTACACCTTTCTGGAGATCGATAGCTTAAATTTAAGTATCTTCAAGGTCAGCACGTTCCTGTAGGCCATTGTCTCCAGTGAAGGTTGTTTGATCATGAAAGAGATGTGTCTGATGAAAAAATGAAAAAATGAATCCATTAATTTAAAAAAACGTTACTTTTATTTGGCTACAGAATAATCTGGTACAATTATGGAATATTCTGCTGTATAGGACAACAGTGTTGGAGTTTATAAATAGTAGACTACAATGTCCACAATGGCGCAGACTATCCTCCTATACCAGCAGCAAGTATTCCGACAAATCCACTTGTCGCTAGGTAACCTACAATAACAATGAGGGTGAACTTGTTTGTTACATGGACATTAAATACAGTAAATGACCCTACTAGTGCCACATGCTATAATGTGTCTGATAGCATCCATCTCATCTCCTTCCTTTTGATGGGGCGCAGTTCTTGGTATGTCTTGCATGGATAAAAACCTGCATTTACTGTAGGCTTCTGCTGCGCCTTTTTATTGTTTGGTTCCTACATGTTTTTAGCTTTCCAATAGGTAGATTTAGGAAAACTAGAAGTTCACCTATAACTTTATCCTCACGTAATGTATGGCAGTGTTCTTAAATTATGTTTCTCAATAATTTTGTGTTAGCATTATACTGGATGATTATGGGTATACTTACTTTACTTGGGTCTTCCCCTGCTGCTCTTAACCCCTTAACGACCAGAGGTATTTCTGCTTTTGCCTTTTTTTATTTTTTACTCCCCTTCATCAGAGAGCCATAACTTTTTTATTTTTTGGTCAAAATGACCATGTGAGGGCTTGTTTTTTGTAGAACAAGTTGTAATTTTGAACGACACCATTGGTTTTAACATATCCTGTACTGGAAAATGGAAAAAAAATTCCAAGTGCGGAGAAATTGCAAAAAAAGTGCAATCCCTCCGCTGTTTTTTTTTTCACCATGTTCAAAAAATGCTAAAACTGACCTGCCATTATGATTCTACAGGTCATTATGAGTTCATTGACACCAAGCATGTCTAGGTTCTTTTTTATTTAAGTGGAGAAAAAAAATTCCAAACTTTGTTTAAAAAAAAATTGTGTCATTTTCGGATACCCGTAGTGTCTCCATTTTTCATAATCTCGGGTTAGGTGAGTGCTTATTTTTTGAGTGCCGAGCTGATGGTTTTAATTTGACCATTTTGGTGCAGATACAGTCTTTTGATCGCCAGTTATTACATTTTAATACAATGTTGAGGCGACCAAAAAAAAACATAATTCTGGCGTTTTGACTTTTTCTTTTCGCTACGCCGTTTAGCTATCTGGTATATTCTTTTTTTATATTGATAGATTGGATGATTCTGAATGCGGCAATACCAAAAATGTGTATGTTTGACTTTTTTTTGTTTGAGATTAGAAGCTGCAGTATTTTGATCAGCTTTGCTACATACAGGCTACTATCAGATTGCCTGTATGTAGCAGAAATGCTCACTTGCTATGAGCGCTGACCACCGGGCAGCACTCATAGCAATCCGGCAGTGACAACCATAGAGGTCTGCTGGAGACCTCTGGTTGTCATGTCAACTTCATCGGTGACCTGCGATCCCACCGATGGGCGGGATTTCCGGCACGCTTGCCGGAAGAACGAGTTTGACAGCGGCATTAACTAGTTAACAGCCACAGATGGATTGTGATTCCACATGCGGCTGTTGGGGCACATGTCAGCTGTATATATAAGCTGTCATATGCCCAGAAAGGTGCTGGTTCAGTGCTGGAACCTGCACCAAACAGGGGGAGTCCGACATCGGTGTACTATTACACCCGATGTCGAAAAGGGGTTAATTAATACATTGGATGTACAAGACATTTTATAGTGCCACTGGACATACGCTAAACAAGATTTACCCACGTACCCTTACCCTAACGCAAGTTCACTCTGCATATTATTGGAGTTCATAAATAGATAAATTTGTCTGGCCCTCATATCATGCCCCTCCCCTTTTTAAATTCTCACAGTGCCATCAGGGGCAATGTTATCTTTATTAGGAATTTTAGACATATTTTAAGCCACGCCTATTTAAAGAAACCACGCCCAATTTATAACACACCCACTTGATGAGACGTAAAAATGAGTAAAACACAATAAATGTAGTACAGTGTCAGTTTTTGGGGCCAAAATTGAAGAGCATTTATCTTAGTAAATCCTTCAAATATATAGATTCTATATGGAGTGTTTCTTTAAATATTGCCATTCAATTTTTTAATCTATCAGCAAAAAATCGGAGAACCATCATTATCATCGTTCTGATAATTGTCATTGGTCTTATAAAGAGTTACCTGTGTATTACTGATAGCAGCGAGACAGGCATATGGAGAAAAGGGATATGAGCAGGAAAGCGGCAATCAGTCCGGACCTCAGAAACCAATAACATCCTGGAGGCAAAATATAATGATAGAGTTGTAAAGATTCTGGAGCTTAAAGTAAAGGAGACAAAAAAAAGATAAGAAAACACTTCTAGCAGATCCTGGCAGGCGCAAAGGTAAAATTGGATGTCAGAGATTAGAAATGATAGTTTTAATTGTAAACTGCCCTGCTCCTGGCAGTGTCTGGAACTTCAATTTAGGTCCATTCACTTGAATGTTGCTAAGATGTACTAAAAAATACAGTGGAGAAGTGTAGTTAGATAGAGATACTCCTCAACATCGAAACTGCAACACCAAGAAGGAAAAGTGGTGGAATGATGTAAATCAGAGGATGGAGAAGTCACTGATCTCAAAATGGTGAAAACAAGAAACTAAATTTTCAAAACATCTCGAATTATGGTTTCTGGAGTATGGGCATGACATCCAGAGATGCCTGCAATTACAGACTCAGCTGCTATTAATGAGGTTATTAATGGTCATCTGATGAAGGTTCTACCACTGAATGTACTTGGGCTAATCATCAAGGTTTGCTGCTGGCAGCTCCTGTGTAATCATAGACCAATGAGGTCCTGGATGCTTGATGGGAAACAATTTTGGGGACGCTGCAGGTCTTAGTAGTAAGTTGAAGCACCATGAGGTGCTCACAGTAGCACCAGCAACATGTGACCTGGCATTGTTGTGCTGAAAAATAACTTCTCAGACCCTTTGGAGAAATGGCCGCACCAAGGGTTCCACCACCAAATCAGTGTAATGCAGAGCAGTTAGTGTGCCTGGAATAAAGACTAGAGGGGTCTGGCTACTGTACATTATACTACGACACACCATAATTTCGGAAGTAGGACCGATGTTACATTCCATCACAAAGACCACTTTATGAACTCACACCACAGCTCTCAAAGGCTATCATGGTGCAGAGCAAAAAAGCAATGAAAACTAGAATGGAGGTGTATCCTCTTCAGCAATAAGTCCCACTTTGGCTTGGATGCAATCATAGCTGTAGATTTGTCTAGAGACCAAGATATCACATGGGCAACATCATCAAGAGGCCTTCATAAGAGAACATGAAAGTGTCCCAGGAGCCATTTTTCAACATGACAACTCCAGGCCACATGTTGCTGCTATTACTCATGTGATCAGCCTGTGTGGCATAAACCTGCTCTCATGGCTGCATCATCTCTGGATTTGTCTCCCATCAAGCACATATGGGATGTCATTGGTTGGTAATTGCACAGGAGCTGCCAGCACTGGATCTTAATTATTTGCCAAAGTGCACTCAGCGGCAGAACCTTCCTCGATGACCAATAATAACCTCACTGATGGCAGCCAAGGCTGTAAGTGCAGGAATTTATGCACATGACTTGACTTCAGACTAAATAAATCCAGATGTTTTGAAAATTGTTTTTCCATTTTTTCATCACTTGCAGATCAGTATATTATGCCATCATAATATCAGGAGATATTCCCTTGTGATGGCCACTTCATGACCAATTTCCAGTTATCAGTTCATCCAAAACAAAATCAGAACTCATTGCTAAAGAGGACAGAACTCCATTACAGGTTCTATTGCCATCTTGCTCTGCACCATGATAGCCTTTGAGATAGGTAGCATGAGGTCAATGGACACCTGTATCTGGACATCTGGCTCTTAGCCCAATGTCAAGCAAATGCCTCTTGATGGTTTGTGTAGACTCTGTGTGATGCCTTAGCTTTGGTATGTGATGTCTAATTTTTTGAAGTATAAAATGGGCAACTACGCTCCATTCTTCTAATCTGATGCAGCTTTTCACCTCTGTGCATCTCTTGCTGTCAATCCAGTTTGCCATTGTACTCAAAACCATGGGGATACATGACATTGACTGGTGTTGAAATCTTGGCAATCTGCCAGAGTGATAAACAAAGGTCTCTCAGCTCAAGGATTCTCTCCCTTCCAGTGTTAAGGTACTGCCACACTAAGCTATCCCACTAGCGATCTCGTTAGTGTTGCATACTAATGAGATCGCTAGCGGGATTGTTTCTATATCGCTAAATGCGGCCACATTTAGCGATATAGTTAACGACGCTATCGCCGTTAGCGATCTTCTTAACGACTTTAGCGGTACAAAAGTACCGCTAAATCGCTAAGAAAAGGTGCCACACAGCGATTAGATACTTACCCAGCGGGAGCGCCAGCGATGAAATAGGGTCCGGAACGATTCCAGCGACGAGCGAGATCACAGCAGGAAGCTCGTCGCTGGCAGATGCCGCACTGAACAATATCGCTAACGGGATCGCTAAATAGTGACGTTTTTTAGCGATCCCGTTAGCGATATTGTTTAGTGTGGCATACCCTTAAGACAATTGGCTACAACTGGAACATCGGCGAAGAGGAGGCATCGCACCTGATTCGATTTTTGAGGCTTCTTGTGGCTACAAAAATTTTCTTTCAATCTGGCTTTTATTTGATTATTTTCAGATCTTAGCAACACCAGCTGCTTCCTCGATTAGCAGTACCTTAAAGCTTGTCCTCCTTGGTGTTGCAATTTCAATGTTGAGGATTGTAGATAAATAATAGTTATATCAGAAATAAAGATGATGTTTTTAGGCAAATTCTGCTAGCAATATTAGTTATATTAGCACAGTTTATAGGGAGGAATTCTGCTGGCACATTTATGCTTTACACATATATGTAGAGAAAGGTCTTACATCACCTCTGTTTTTCATCATATTAGCCACCCCACAAAACCATCCTAGACGGACAGAGACATTTTTCTGGTCGACTGGGTTCTGGATTATACACAGGAACTCCATGTCCTGGTGGCCTGAGGTTAGTGTTATCTGGATGGTGCTTCCATTACTATGCAGATTATACTCTATGTCCTGGTATCTGTATTTCCAAGTATAAAACAAAACTGATGTACAAGATGGAGCCGAACAATGGAGGGTGACGTTGCATCGGTCTCCACTGTATTCCACCCATTCTGTCTTTATTGCCGGAGTGGGAATAGGATCTGTAATGAAAGTGATGCAATACTGATTACATAAAATAAAGAGACCAAAAACGTCACATAAACGCCAATATGGTATTACTAAAATTCTGGAAAATTTGCCACCTGTGTGGATTAATATTCAAGGAATGCCATTTCACAACATTTTCATGTTTTTGGGTTTGGTTCTAGGTCATAAGATGGATTTCTGGACTTATTAACGTACCGTACACAATGAGAGTAAAGATCGACTTGTGGATGACTTTGCTGGTAAGCACGATCTCCGCACAGTATTCCCCGGTATCTTTTAAACTCAGACGTCGGATAGTAATGATAGTTCCATTATTGGAAGCTTCGATGCGGTTCTTGAATTGATCACTGTACGTCAAAAATGAATTATTCCCAGCCTCTGCCACTTTAAACCGTGCTGCCTCCAGATGTAAACTTCCATATAGTTTCTTTTACAGGAAGTGGGAGGTGCCGGTAGGCAGAGAGTTCTACGGAGCGGTTCACCAGGCCAATCACCGACACAGGCTCTTGATTGATTAAAAGAAACCAAAAGCAAAAATTAACAATGACACAAAACAATAAAAAAGGACATTTTAGTTCTAAATTATTTTTAGCTGTTATATTCCTATGTGGCTATGCTGGGAGTTACTTTAGTGGGCACCAAGCTCACTCTTTGCCCAGGTAAATAAAATAAATTATATGGTGGCTGCAGAGGTCCAATAATACTGTTACATTTTCAAAATTTATTTATAGGATTTGAAGTGATACATCAACAAAATATATTAATTACCTATTTTGCGTCCCCTAACTTGTGTGCCATAAGCACTTCTTGAGTCCTTTCCACCACTTATGTATTGAATCCCTTGTCCTACAAGGACATACTGTATATTGTATTTTCAGAAAATAATTAGCCCTTTGACCTTTTAGGTATTTTATGCTAAAATCTGATATAACATTTTAAACATAAAAAAGTTGTACTTGGTAATATTTTTTTCCATACTTTTTTTTATATTTTTGTTTAAAATGAAAATATTTTATGAACCTAGCTGTAAACTTATACCTATCCCTAGCACTGTCTCTTACCTTGGCTCTAACCCTATCCTTAGCTCTAACACTAGTTAGGGTTAATAAAAGGTATGTACAGTAAAGATGTATATCTTCGTACCGTGTTAGCCAGTAGATAGAAAAATATTTAGAGTTGAGAGTCCTCAGTGGTTGATACCTTTTAATGGCTAACTGAAAAGATGGTAACAAATTTTGTTATTTGTTACCATCTTTTCAGTTAGCCATTAAAAGGTATCAACCACTGAGGACTCTCAACTCTAAATATTTCTCTAAAAGGTATGTAAAAACTTAAAGAGGTTTACCGACAAACAAAGTTAATTTTAATGAACATTTTCATAAATACATTTATGAATAATAATAAGTTCCACAATTGGATGTGTTTTAAAAAAATGCTCCTGTGCTGAGAAAATCTTATAAATGTGCCCCTGCTGTGTACTGTGTAATGTCTGTGTCTGACCGTGCAGGAACATGGTCTGATCATACCTTATCTCCTGGGCAGGGAGGACACAAAATAATGTACAGACAGGACAGCATTGGATCACAGCTGAATCTTTCTTTGTGGTAAAATATTGCTTAAAAACAGACAGTGAAATGTTTTACCTCACAGAAAGAATCAGCTGCGATCCCCTGCCGTCATATCTGTTTACTCTTTTGCATCCTCCCCTGCCCAGGAGCTGTGGTATGATCAGACCATGTTCCTGCACGGTCAGACACAACCTTTAGACAGTAGACAGCAGGAGCACATTTATAGAATTATCTCAGCACAAAAACATTTTTTACCTAAACATCCAATTTTGAAATTTATAAAATGTATTTTTATTCCAAGATCAATTAATTAAAATGTACTTTAAAGTTCATTATAATGTTAGTTATAGGGGATATTTTTAATTAAATTGTCTATGTTTGTACTCTCACAAAACTACAAATAAATAGGAAAGGCGGGAGCTGTGAGAGAGGACAGTGTGACTTTTCTCATGTCAGTAGCTGCCTATACAGAGCGTAGCAGTTGAGATGAGTTAGTCTTCAGATGTGATGTCCTACATAGACAGTGATTGATATGAGTAGGCTCACAATAAGATAAAGTGAGCTTTGTTATCTTGGTCACTGTATATGCAGAGCGCAACAGCTGATGACAAACACATTTTGACTGCTGTGCTCTGCATAGATACTTGTGGCGCAGACAGAAATGTCATCCCTTACAGTGCAACTCTGGAACTGAGTGCACCACTATAGAATTTAGCATCCGTCCCTGTATTCCCCATGCAATGCCACTCGAGCACATACACATTGCGCACGCGCATTGACGTCTATGGGAGAGAAGGATTGACTATGTCCATACGTCCCATTGAAGTGAATGAAGTGAATCATAAAACATACACACCAGTGCTCCATTCACACAACTACTAGGACAACCCCTTCTTAAACTAAATGTTTGGCACTGTTAAAATAATAAATAGTGATGGGCGAACCCCCCGATGTTCGGGATCAGCGTGTTCGCCTGAGTATTTTTGTAAAGTTCAACTTGAACTTTACAGATATGGGCCAATAGAAATATACTTACCTGTCCAGCGACACGTCCTCCTGTCCAGCGACACGTTCTACCGTCCCGCTGTCTCCTGGCCGCATCTTCTTCCGGGGCAGCTCATTAACTGCCGGCAGTATACACTGCACTCCGGCAGTCTTCGGCTTTTTTCCGGCAGTGTTCGTGCGGTGACGTCACCACACGAACACGGCCGGAAAAAGCCGAAGACTGCCGAGTGCAATGAATACTGCCGGCAGTTAATGAGTGGCACCGAAAGTGGATGGGGCCGGGAGACAGCGGGAAGGGAGGATGCGTCATTGAACAGGAGGACACGTCGCTGGAGTAAGTATATTTCTAATGGCCCCGGACCCAAACTAGAACTGTGACACGGGTTTCCCATGGAAACCCGTGTTCGGTACATTGTGACTGAGGTACGGTCCCGAACTTTACAGTTCGGGTTTGCCCATCTCTAATATTAAAGTCTATACTCCCCTCCCATGCTGACGCCTTTCCAGCGGTGTTGGCACTAGCTCCCAATTGGGGCTCTAGCGCGGTGTTGTGACATGTGACATAGGAGTCCATTCAGTGCTGGCATCACTGTGCCTGCTTATGTATGAACTGGACATGAAGAGGAAGAGAAAGTCAGGGAGCAGCTGCAGCAAGGACTTCCTCTTCATGTATGTGAGAGGTGAGTATAGGCTTTGATTTAGTTCAAGAAGCGGTTGTTCTAGTAGTGGACAACCCCTTTAAAACCCTACAGTCAGACTCCCATTGATGAAACATTTACATCCATCCTTTGCAAAGATGACAAATATATTGGTCAAAGAAACTCTTGGTGCCAATTGTGAAATCCCCCACACATAGTGACACATAGAGGAACTACTTTGATCTTGTTTTGAAGAGAAAATCACCTAACTTATTTTTATTACTGACCAACCCACATCCTGTTTTACATAGCAGATCATAGTAGAGTTCTCGTAAGTTTTCTCTATGACGTCTTAGTATAAGGTCAAGGGAATAATATTTCTTTATGTGGAGACGTTCAGGCTGGTGTAGGGAGACTTGCAGGAAAAAAGGGTGTACTAATTAAAAGGAAGGAAACTTGCTATTTTGTGCAACCTATTGGAAGTAGCTATCCTATAACTCAAAGTCCGACCCATGAATAAACCTTGTTACATGGATATTTTAGCATAACCTCATTAATACTTTACTGTGCCTTAACAAGTGGTAAGAACCCTTGAAACAGCTGTCTACAGTGGATCTTTTTTTTGGAGAAGACTCTGGTTTAGCTAAATGTCTCATGTTTTGGGCAATTATCTTGAAATGTCCAGGAAGCTTCTGGGAAGCAAGGAGACTTACATTTTAATAGTTTTTTCATTACCCCCATTTTTCTGCTATAGCTTGATCTTTTTTCTGGGGCTCCGGGTGTTTCTCCGGTTTTTGGTCCTTTTCATAAAGTGACTAAACTGCTTATTATGAAACAAGGAGACTCCATTGATGTTAAGAAAAGTTGGAAAAATAACAGTTGCATGCTCAATATTCCAAAAAGTCAGTGCTTTAGCTATGTGAGATTCTGTCTGGCATTACATCAGTAGAGGGAAGAGAGAGAAGGATTTGAAAAATATGCCTCGAAGAACAGATGCTGTTTTGAAAGCAAAGAATGGTCCCACCAAATTTTGATTGGATCACAGGTGTCCAGGAGTGGATTATGAGAGGCCCAAGGAAATTGACATGAAAATGATTCAAGCAGACTAGTGATGGGTGAGCATGCGCGCCACTATTCGGTACTCGCCCGAGCATCTCACTGCTCAAGATGTTTGGCGCTCGACGAGTAATTCCGGGGTTGCTCGGTGGGAGCTCGGGTCCCCTCCATGCATGTTTGGCGCTCTTTAGAGAGCCAATGAACATGCAGGGATTGTCGGCCACACACTATAATGCCGCAGCCATGTTGGTTGTGGCATTACAGTGATTGGCTGGCCGCACAGCGTCATTAGGTCTATATCAGATCTGGCACCGCCCTGCTCGTCACAGTCTACTCCGGAATCAGGTAGTGAAGGGATAGTGTGTAGCCCTGGTATGTAAGGCACACAATACCAGGAGGATGCGTGGACAGGTAATGGTTTAATGCTTGATATGCATTCACTCTATCACACACCTTTAGACACACCCACAGGATATATAAGGAAGGGTTATTCAGTCGTTAGGGGGGTTGACCGAGAGTCAGTGTCTAGCCTGGACTTGGAGGGAGGAAGAAGTTCAGCCAGATCCTGTCAGCAGTTCTTGAAGTGGAGGCTAGTAAGGGTGAGCCAGTTCACCTTAGCCTAGTCAGAGCTGTGCCTAACCAGAAGACAGAGACAATTAAGGAAGAAAGAAGATTTAGCAACAGAGACTTCAGTCGCCTGTCCCAAGGACAGTGAAGTTCAGTCGACGTGCTCCTGAACTAGGAGAATACTGAGAATCTGTTAGCGAGCTCTAAAGAAGAAGCAAGAAAGGACTGACTGGTATCACTATAGGAAGTGTGGAGTGCTTATATTAAGAGCGCGAGCAGGGTGAAGGGCGCAGTGGAAAGGAATTCTAGAAGTGCCCTGGACATTGGATTGTCCGCACTGTTCACCGGTCACTGGGGACCGAAGTGTCGCTACAGCTTCAGGCGTAGTGATAGAAAAACCAGAGGTTCGCTGGACTTCAGGTCACAGGAACAAGCCTATTGTCGGTACGTAACAGGGGTCAGGTGGAATAGGGACTTTGAGTCAGTGCACGACAAAAGCAAGAACCTAGTTCCATCACTTGGAAGGCTCCGACCACTATGCTGACCGGGCAGTACAGCTACAGAATTAGCTGGAGTTTTTGAGTGAACTTAGCTTTATGCAAGTTGGACTCGTTACATGGAAAGTTAAGGAGGCCTCTAACCTGCTCAGCCGTTACCTCGAAACGCATCCTCCATCCACCCCAACAGCTTCCCGGGACCTGCCTAAACAACTTGAAAGTAAAAGGTATGGAAAGAAGCTTTATTGTCTGAGACTGTCATTTATCCACATCTCCTTACTACAATCACCATAGACTCAGAGGGACAGTCCCACCTGTGGGGGACCCAACACCTAGCTGCTATAACATCCCCTCAGAGTTCTGTTCAGCAGCGCTGGTCTCAGTGATCAGACAACTACAGGTGGCGTCACGAACTGTTATATACTAATCCCCTGTAAATAATATTCCCCCCAACATACGCCGGACCGCCAGGGCCACAGACCGAGCCACCGCTATCCGTGACAACCCCATAGACTTCCATGGGCTCGGCTCTGGGTACCCCATTGCCCTGGTAACCCACAATTGTGGTGCGTGGTCGCGACAAAAACTTGGCGTCACGAACAGGATCCGAAACTTGCAGCATTGCGAGCCCTGTGTGCCTGTGGAGTGTTTTGGTGAAAAAGACTGTTGCTGTTGTTTGGCGCCAAATACCACCATATTTGCCGCCATATTCGCGCCCTGAGGCGCCGGAGAAGAAGGTGGGCGTGCATTCGTGGGCGTGTGCCCCCCCTAAGGCACGAAGAAATGCCTGCCCTCTCAAAGTGCTATTACAATATACGGTCCTGCCCTACTGCAAAAGAAATACGCCTCCTCTTCATCCCCAATCCAAGGAGGAGGAGACGCAAAGCCCGCCTCCACGGAGAGAACCAGTGTGTTCCTAAAAGTAACCAGGAGATGTTTTGGAACATGATGGAGGCAGGACGTGTGCAGCCGAGCAGGGAAGCGGTGGAAGGCAGGCCCCGTTCCCCAGCCAAGCTGCCACTAGAACCGGAGCCATCTGTGGTCCGGCACCTGCAGCAAACCTTGCTGGAGATTGGAGAAGAAAACGCAAGGTTAAAGAAAATGATCCTGCAACAACCTGGCATGGAGGAGATTGAGAGACGCCGGCGTAACCAGATACAGCGGCGGCTGTGGGACGCGGTGTTCTCTCCCTTCGACGACCCTCCGCCATTTGAATTGCCCAAACTTCTGCTGCCCAAGGCTAAGGAGCAACCGGAGGCTACCCCCAAAAGGACCGACCCTGATCCCACCGATGGAGGGTGGAGGCGAAGGAGGTTGAGGAGGTCCAGCCAGTACCGGAACGCCCGCCCGGCCAGGAGGCCGCAGCAGATGATTGTTCCCCGGTAGGGACACCGGAGGGATCTTGCCCGTCGTTACCTGAAATTAACTGGGACGCGATGGAGCGTCTTGATGACGTCGCGTACGCCGGAGTGTGGGAAAGCGAGTGGCAACAACGACAGGAGGAGGAACGGCAGAGCAAGCGCAACAGACAGCAGCAGCATGAGGAGCTGATTGCCGACAAGGAGACTGTCCGTCGCGACAAAGGTACCTTACGGGAACCGCGGCGACAGGGGAGTGTTACGGAGTTCCAGCTCCGCAAGGGCTGGGGCTTCATCCGTGAACCGGGCCTCTACCCGGGGATCTTTGTCAGCCGCAGGGACGTGGAATCCCACCTACCGCAAGGCCATCCCGGAAGGGACCTGTACAACGGGGACATAGTCAAATACACAAGGCACTGGGGCCTGAAGGGTGGTATGCCCTTAATGTGGAAATCGTCCGTGACCCCGTCCCCGAAGCTGGTAACGTCACCATTGCCGGCGCGTCACAGTCCCGAGCTCCTGCTGCACCAGACCGTGCCCCTGCATCGCCCCCTGAATCTTATTCTCTACCGGTACCTCACATTAGATCGCAACCTGCGACCCCGTTCAGATCATCAATAGCACCGCCGGACTTAGCGGCACCAGCAGCGACCCAATTGGCGTCTAGTAATGAAGAGATATCCGTTGCGCCCCCAGTGGTTCGCACGAGGACTGTAGCTACACAAACGTTGATAGCAAGTCACGACTTGTTTGTCATGGGATCTAAGGATCATCGCGTCGTTCCAGCCCCCGGGATGGAAAGTGTAATTGAGATTAATAAAAAATAAATATCGGTAGGACCCAGTCAAGGGTTTACCACTTTGGATATATGTGAATAGTTTATAAAAGTTAAAATAATTTGCACCTGTGATATAAGTATGTAATGTTTACATATTTTGCAATAAGTAGAATACCCGGCTGGGTACCAGATACAGAATTTGATAAAGAGTTTTGAAAATTGATAATGGGAGTTTTTGCACTTTACAGAGTTTTACTGTAGTATTGAAAATGTGAAGTTACTTGAAAATATTTACTATGCCAAAGAACTGGTGGCTATGGACACTTTTAGCCCAAAAACTGTAAATAGTTGCACTTTGTGCCCTATCTTGGTTTTACAATAAAACCACAGCACAATTACTACCTCTGAACATAAAACCCGTGTGGTGTGGCACTGAGCGAGGTCTGCAGCCAGATGTCCTGCAGCCCACCCAGGACCCACGTTGAAGGTTTGGTGCGGGTCCTTCACAAGAATACTGTTTGATATGACATATTTATTGAAAGTATGTTTTTGTATTTTTCTATGTCCATTGTACATAATGCAACGTTTAAGAATTTCTCACCTCCCTGCTGGGAAGAGTTTGATGTTAAATGTTTAAATGCAAAACAAAAATTCTTTCTTTTTCTATTTCACAGCCCGGGAGTGCTGTATTTTACCAAGGGGAATGTGTAGCCCTGGTATGTAAGGCACACAATACCAGGAGGATGCGTGGACAGGTAATGGTTTAATGCTTGATATGCATTCACTCTATCACACACCTTTAGACACACCCACAGGATATATAAGGAAGGGTTATTCAGTCGTTAGGGGAGTTGACCGAGAGTCAGTGTCTAGCCTGGACTTGGAGGGAGGAAGAAGTTCAGCCAGATCCTGTCAGCAGTTCTTGAAGTGGAGGCTAGTAAGGGTGAGCCAGTTCACCTTAGCCTAGTCAGAGCTGTGCCTAACCAGAAGACAGAGACAATTAAGGAAGAAAGAAGATTTAGCAACAGAGACTTCAGTCGCCTGTCCCAAGGACAGTGAAGTTCAGTCGACGTGCTCCTGAACTAGGAGAATACTGAGAATCTGTTAGCGAGCTCTAAAGAAGAAGCAAGAAAGGACTGACTGGTATCACTATAGGAAGTGTGGAGTGCTTATGTTAAGAGCGCGAGCAGGGCGAAGGGCGCAGTGGAAAGGAATTCTAGAAGTGCCCTGGACATTGGATTGTCCGCACTGTTCACCGGTCACTGGGGACCGAAGTGTCGCTACAGCTTCAGGCGTAGTGATAGAAAAACCAGAGGTTCGCTGGACTTCAGGTCACAGGAACAAGCCTATTGTCGGTACGTAACAGGGGTCAGGTGGAATAGGGACTTTGAGTCAGTGCACGACAAAAGCAAGAACCTAGTTCCATCACGTGGAAGGCTCCGACCACTATACTGACCGGGCAGTACAGCTACAGAATTAGCTGGAGTTTTTGAGTGAACTTAGCTCTATGCTAGTTGGACTCGTTACATGGAAAGTTAAGGAGGCCTCTAACCTGCTCAGCCGTTACCTCGAAACGCATCCTCCATCCACCCCAACAGCTTCCCGGGACCTGCCTAAACAACTTGAAAGTAAAAGGTATGGAAAGAAGCTTTATTGTCTGAGACTGTGTCATTTATCCACATCTCCTTACTACAATCACCATAGACTCAGAGGGACAGTCCCACCTGTGGGGGACCCAACACCTAGCTGCTATAACATCCCCTCAGAGTTCTGTTCAGCAGCGCTGGTCTCAGTGATCAGACAACTACAGGTGGCGTCACGAACTGTTATATACTAATCCCCTGTAAATAATATTCCCCCCAACATACGCCGGACCGCCAGGGCCACAGACCGAGCCACCGCTATCCGTGACAACCCCATAGACTTCCATGGGCTCGGCTCTGGGTACCCCATTGCCCTGGTAACCCACAATTGTGGTGCGTGGTCGCAACAATAGATGCTGCTGAGCTAGGAAGAGATTTACTTGGTCCTTACTTAGGGTAGGTATACAATAAATTATACACATATGCATCTCAACTAACAGTCCTTCTGAGGACTAATCCAGCTGCATAGATATCAGTGCAAGGCAGGCAGGCAGTGTATGTGGCACACTGCAGTGCATATAGCAAGAGGGTCCATTCCAGTTCTGTCTGCTGCTACTGCTTTAACAGATATTTTCAGACATAGCCCCAGGTATCAGGGGCCAAGAATAATTTTTTTTTGAATCATAATCCTGATTATTTGCTTAAAAAGCAATCCAGAGAACGCCGTTCTTCTGCTCCATTTGCTTGTTGGCACTGCAGGATACAGCCAGGTCCTTCCCATATTACAGCGCTATAAATCCATCTATTTAAAACTGTGGTTTGTCCGTCACACTGATCACATATCAGTGTGCTCAAACCAAATTGCCTCCACTCAGAATCAGTCACAGAAGGCATGAGCCATATTACCTACACTCAGGGTCAGTCACTAAAGGCATGAGCTAAATTATCTCAACTCAGGGTCAGTCAGAAAGGGCATGAGCCAGATTACCTCCACTTAGGGTCAGTCACTGAAATCATGAGCTAAATTTTCTCTACTCAGGGACAGTCAGAGAGGGCACGAGCCAGATCGCCTGCACTCAGGGTCAGCCACATATAGTGGGGAACAAAAGTATTTAGTCAGCCACCAATTGTGCAAGTTCTCCCACTTAAAAAGATGAGAGAGGCCTCTAATTGACATAATAGGTAGACCACAACTATGAGAGTCAAAATGAGAAAACAAATCCAGGATTTTACCAAATAATATATTGACATATGGATGAAAAAGAGCTGAGTTTGTCATCCATCACTTTCAAGCTGTCAGAGTACTATTTTTGGTCAACGCACTTGAACCAAAAAAAAAGGAATATCAACCGCAAAAATGTCACCTCAGTCTACAATAAATCAAGCCTCACTCAGCTCCATCAACGAAAAAAAATAAAAACAGCAACGGGTTTCAGAAAATGACGACACAAATAGTTTTTTTCACCACCAAAATAATAAAAAAATATACCAGTTTGGTATCACCTTAATCATGCTGGTATGGACAATCATGTAACCATTACAATGAAAGCTAGAGTAACAAAACTTAAAATATAGTGGATTTTTTTTGCCTTTTTTCCCGTTTTCCAGTACATTATGAATGGTATCTTTCAAAACTACAACTCATCCCCAAAAAAACAAACCCTCAAATGGTGATGTTGACAGAAAAAATGAAAAAGTTTTTGACCTTGGAGGGAGGGAAAAGCTAAAGAGCAGAAACAAAAAATATCCTGCTTATTGTAGGGTTAAAAAAAAATACAGATAATCTCTCATCATACCTGAGCTGAGCCAAAAGACAAAGTCGTAGAATATCTATATGAAGGCCTCTTACCTGAAGAACGGGCCAGAAGAAAGATGAGCACCATTACAGAGAGCTGGATTTGAGTTATTTGCAACATCCTCTCACTGTGATAAGAAATGAAAGTGCATTTCCCCCCATTGATGTAAATAACGCCTAAAATAACCACCTCTGTCAGTCACGTGGTCACTGATCTTATTTTATCCACATTGTGGCTTTACCAACCATGAAAGCAAATAAAAGGTATAAAAACTGCATTATAACTAATTCTGTATCTGGAAACTCTAAACCTCCTCCCTCCCTCTGTGATTTATCACCCAAAGTTCCCAGACTTGTAAGTGTAGGATAATGGTTTATATTAAGCAGATTTCCTGTTCAGATTTCAAAATAATGAAATTTGATATTTTTTAGGGTGAAATGCTCTTTAATAACAGACTACAGCTGTCAAAGATCCGACCCCAAGGAACATACCCAATATACCAATATAATTCCTTGTGCGTGGGCTGTCTCTAGTATTTAGGTAAATGGGAATTAGCTGCAATAACGGATACAGTCTATGTATCAGGATTTCACTGTTCTTTGAACAAAGCTAACATGTTTTTTTTGTAATCGTATTCAGCCCAGTTAAATGAGCCTGTGTGGCACTTAAAGGGGATTGTTTTTGGCTAGGAAATATGGCACCGAGTTTAAAATCAGGGGCTCAGGCTCAAGATACACAGGTCAACAAGATCTGTGATGCTACTTTTTCAGTTGTTAAAAGTCACTTAACTGGGGTATAAGACTATAAAGGTGAAGTCTTTGGCAAGCACTTTTGGGGCACTACTATAACTTGTACTTTTGGAGTATCCTTGACAGATAGTTATAAGGGATTTCTACATTTGGCACTAGTAGGGCATTTGTATCAAGCACAAATGAAAGCATCGCAGCAAATCACTTATGGAGGTACTTCTGACAAGTCTTTATACGAGCTGAGACTATTTAAAGGGTTAAATGTGTGGCTTGCACACTTTATTAAAAGGATTGTCCACTATTTTAAAAATCAACCCTAATTGGTCCAAGGTGGCTTAAAAAGTGAAGAAAAAACTATACTCAAATACCCGACCGGTGCTGTGTAGAGGGTGTGCTGGAGGCCATCTTGGGCCCTGCATTCTTGTGCATACCTTCTTAAGAGAATGGGTATGTTTAGCATATAATGTGATGTGTCATGTGTTATTGTTTTATTGAGTATTAACGTGTTAAACAGAATATTTGTGCTCATATACTGTCTAAGTTATATTTATCTTTATGCGTTTGGGATAGAGATATGGAAATGTAGCAATTGAGTAAGGTTTAAGGCCCTTTTACACTAAGCGAGATCGCTAGCGAGATCGCTGAAACGTCACCGATTTTGTGACGTAGCATCGACCTAACCAGCGATCTCGCTTAGTGTGACATTCAGCGATGATCAGCCCCCCCGCTGGGTGTCGCTGATCGTCGCTGAATGTCCTGGACCATTTTTTGATCGCTGGTCTCCCGCTGGCCAGCACGCATCGCTGTGTGTGACAGGCGGGAGACCAGCAATGAGAAAGCGGGAGCTGGTAACCAATGTAAACATCGGGTTTCCATGCGCCGGGCAGCGCATGGAAACCCGATGTGTACGTTAGATACCAGCACGCTGTTGTAGGGGAACTGGTAACCAAGGTACACAGCGGGTTTCTAAGCACTGCGCGGTGCCTAGAAACCCGATGTGTACCTTGGTTACCAGCTCCCTGCACAAGCGCGCTGGTATCTAAGGTACACACCGGGTAATTAAGCGACGTGCGTAGCTTGTTACCAACATAGTCGCTGTCCTGATCGCTGCCTGAGCTGCCTGTTTGGCAGCTCAGCAACGATCATGTAGCGACACAAAAGCGATCCTGACAAGTGCATATCGTTGTCGGGATTGCTGGTGAGTCGCTATATGTAACCGGACCTTTAGTGTTAGTAGGGGTAATATAGGACTTAGAACAGTGGGGGGCACTGTAGATTAAGAGATTAGATTAAGTTAGGATAAGAATTAGTTTAGCCAGTAGGAGATAGCTAGTGGGAGGAGCTAGCAAAGGGTGAGGAGAATTTGTTGTAGAAGAAGTAGTTAGTTGTGAATAGAAGAGGAACAGTGAGGTTGTAAACCAGAGCTGTGTTATGACAGAGGCTCATCAATCCAGGCCCTATGGGTGGTCAGACATTCGAGCATGAGCAGATCTGGGCAGCATGAGAGAAACAGTGGCTAGGGTTATGGGAAACTCCCGTGACGTCCAACACTCACGGTCTGAGAAAGATTGGCAGTGGCTCCTTTAATAATAATAATTATTTCGGTCATGGCTCCATGATGCCATATCTGGACAATTGGTTCATCAAAGCTCCCAGAGAACAACTTTTAATGTCTCAGCTCAGATTGTCTCTGGATCTTCTGCAGTGCCATGGTGTGATGAAGGGACAGCAGCCATCTTGGATAATGATCGCCTCATGTCCGAGCTTGGCCTGTCCCAGGTGCCATTTTGTCTGAGTTCACAGAGTCACAGGCAGCAATCTGCTCCTACCCCCTATCCCTGTACGCATATTGAAGAAAACAGGATTTAGTGCTGAATAGCAAGGTCTTTTAGTATGCTAAGGAGATAAGGCCAAAACAGGACTTCAAAGCTTGAATAAGGAGCCACGCCAGAATGGGGCCTGGAGATTCCTGGGGGCTTCAATTATATTATACTGTCAGCTAGACACAGAAATACACATCCATTGTCACTCCCAGCCACTCCGACTCCTTCCTACTCCCGAGTCGGTGAGGGCTCGAGGACCTGAGATATAGAGATTGGCCCTCCACAGCATCCCAATGGGGCCAAGTTTGCTCTCCACAAGACGGGCAAAACAAACCGTATTCACTGGTACCTCTTGTGTCCTGATCCGATCATCCTGGAGAAAGTTACCCCCTTTCTTAGATATTGGGAATAAATTCTGCAGGGAGCAGAAGGGTGGAGATTATTAGCCCACCCTCTGACACCGGGGGGGAGAAACCCAGCATGTTTAAGAACTGAGAGCCCATGGCAGAGACATTCACTCTCACAGAAGAACAAGACAATGATGATCTAAGAAGGAACAGGGGACAGATCTGCCAAGGGAGCAGTGGCACGCGCTTTGGGGACCGTCCGGCAACTTAGATTCTTATACCTGTGGACTGCAGAGCTCCCGGCACCACATGCAACCTACAACCAGGTAAAATTGACTTACAGCTTAATATCTCCAAGCCTTGTACCGTTATTGTTATATTTTACTCTTACTGTAAATCCACTGTAATTCCGTTGTATAGCTTACTGTATAGTTCTGTAAATATCAAGTGCGCCCTTAAGGCAATTAAACCATAAAATTAATTTTGGGCTCATGCTTTTATTCTGATTACGAATCTTAGAATACCCAGTGGGTAACTGGACATCCTCCCCGGGCGGCCATTTTCTCTTGGTGCAGTTCCCTTACTGACCTGAGAGACAAAGGGGACGCCGGAGAGCTGTGCCTGTGTAGTTACGTCACATTGGTGATGTGGGAGGAGCCAGGTTTTCTTCACACATGGGTTCTTGCTCAACCGGAAAAAGTCGCATTTGATACCGTCCAAGACAATCTCGTTCCTGTGATGTGTCCTGAGCTCACAGCAAATGTGTGTAAATGTATTGGTAGACTGGGTTTGGAAGATCAGATATTTATCCCTCCATCTCCATTTGTTAGAACCCTCTTGTTAGATTTTGTTTCAGTTTGCTGGTCACATGACCTTTTCCCCTATTTAGTCTGGCTCCGCCCTTCTGGCTTTGCTGGACTTCATTGTATTATCTACTCTTAAGCTAGCCGGGTGCTTAGGTGCCTTACTCTGTCAGTTTTGCTTGATCTTAGGATCTCTTAGTATTTGTTTTCTGTTTTATATTCCCTGCTACACTTTCTGTTAGGAGGTGTCCACCTTTTCACCCAGTCCCTAGATCTTGTAGGGATTCCTCCCTCGCAACTATAGGTCTTCGTTCAGACTAGCTGAGGACTTTAGCGGGTCTGGTCGCAGGATCAGGTCCCCTGTTACATCGTAGGGATCCAGCTCAGTCCTATTGTAGGGACAGAATTCCCACCTTTCCTTAGAGCTTGTAGCAGATCATAACACCATCCTCACACAATGGTGAGATCAGCATGAGAGTTCTAGGCTCTCTGAATGGGGTTCCTTAGGCCCGTGCTCACATCTGCAGCCTTCAGAATAATGTCCTTTCATCATAGAACAAGTCCCTCAGTTCCTTGGACATCTTGTTGGACAGCCAAATGGTGGTTGCAAGAGGAGAATCTGTCCTGCGGTCAGTCTTGTTCCCGTTTGGAAGAAAGTGCTCTCTCACTACAGGTGCTGTTGTGAATGTGTTAGAAATGAATTCTGAGCAGAAGCTCCCTCTGGTGGTTGCAGATAGTGCTGAACCATTCAATGAGGATTGGCAATCAGGAATTACAGACTGACTGGATATAAGGGAGGTTCCCTCCCATCATGGTTGCCGGTGATCAATTGTTCTTGTCTCAACGTTGTTTCCTGGTTCACTTGGAAGCTTGCTGAGTCTTGCCTCTTCTCCTGCTCTCAGATAAGATATTTTCTGTTTTTTGTTTTTGTGCTTACCATTTGCATATTTCTCTGCATTTCTGTGAGGTTAGCCAGGTCCCCCCCCCCCGGGGGGCTTGGGCTCCTCTCAGTTCCTCAGGAGCCACTGTTATTTGTTCATTTGCCTTTTCCAGTTTTTTCAGTGGCTGCGGCTTTGTTTTGTTACACCAGAGAACTAATTTAGGTGGTAGAGGTCGTGTGATCTCAGGTGTTTTTGCAATTAGTAGCGTTGGTTATTTTTAGGGTTTTTTTGGATTGCAGTAAGTATCCTTCCTATCCTTTTCTGTCTAGGCAGATTGGGCCCCAACATTCGCTCATACCATTTTCTGTCTGTGTCTGTATTTCCTCTTGTCTAACCACCATTACATGTTTGGGGGCTTCCTATGTTCTTTGGGGATCTGCTCCGGGGCAGATAGCTTTCCTCTTTCTATCTTTAGGTGTAGTTAACCTCTCAGGCTGTGACGAGGCGTCTAGGACCAACGTAGGTACGCTCCACGGCTGCCTTTAGTTGTGGTGGCTAGTCAGGGTACTGCAATCCAGTAGATTCCAACCTCTCTGGTGTATTGCCGTTTTTGCCTGCTCTCCTCAGCTATCAAATCATAACAGTATCACGGGCCAAACTGAAAATTATATGGTACTCACAGAAGGGAAAAATAGTAAAAAGGAAAAAAAAAAAAGGGGAGTTGTCAGAATTTTTTTTTTCTCTGTTTGTTGCATTTTTTCCTCTTTTTCTCTGGGTGCTGAGGAGGAATTTTTTTTTCTCTCTCAATGGAGTTTGCACAGTTGTCTGGCCGTGTGGATCAGCTTGCCACTGAAGTTCGGAGTATTGCTACCTATCTTGCAGTGTTGCCGGTTGTGGAGCCTAGGATCTCCATGCCGGATTTGTTTTTGTGGATCGAGCTAAATTTCTGAATTTCAAAAATAACTGTAGGTTGTTTTTTGCCTTAAAACCTAAGTCCTCAGGGAACGCAGCACAGCAGGTTCAAATTGTCATCTCTATCCTGCGCGGCAACCCTCAGGATTGGGCTTTTTCCCTGACACCTGGGGACCCTGTTTTGAGTAATGTTGATGCATTTTTTCTGGCTCTGGGGTTATTGTACGATGAACCTAATATCACTGATCAAGCTGAAAAAACCTTGTTGGCATTAAATCAGGGGCTTGAGGACGCTGAGTTGTACTGTCAGAAATTCCGAAAGTGGGCAGTCCTGACCAAATGGAAAGATGATGCTTTGGCAGCCCTTTTTCGGAAGGGTCTGTCAGAGAATGTAAAAGATGTTATGGTGGGTTTCCCTGCTCCCTCTGGTCTCAATGATTCTATGTCATTAGCGATTCAAATTGACAGACGTTTGCGTGAGCGTAGAGGTATGCGTGGAATAGTGTTGCCTTGTGAACCAGCTTCTGAACCCATGCAGTGTAATAGAGTGGCTTCTGGGGCACAGCGTCATGAGTTTCGAAAACGCAATGGGTTATGTTTCTACTGTGGTGATGCCTCTCATGCTATTTCAGTCTGCCCTAAGCGGGGAAGACGTTTTGCACGCTCAGTTGTCTTGGGTAGTTTTCAGACTAAATTTCTGTTGACTGTTACCCTGATTTGCTCCCTGTCCAAATTTTCTGCTCATGCTTTTGTTGATTCGGGAGCAGCTATTAACCTGATGGATTTTGATTTTGCTAAACGTTGTGGGTTTCCCTTGATACCCCTACGGAAGTCTATTCCCCTACTGGGGATTGATTCTACCCCTTTGGCTGAGAATAAACCCCAGTTCTCTACTCAGGTGATAATGAGAGTTGAACCTGATCATCAGGAGAGTTGAAAATTTTTGGTACTGTATAATCTGCATGACATTATTGTACTAGGTTTCCCTTGGTTACAGTCTCATAATCCTGTTTTGGATTGGAAATCTGTGTCTGTAACCAGTTGGGGCTGCCAATGTGTTAATGCCAACACTCCTGTTTTTTCTGCCTCTCCCCAGGCTCAGGATGTTCCTGACTTTTTGACTGATTTTTCTGATGTGTTTAGCGAAAGTAAATCTGCATCCTTGCCCCCCATAGGATCTATGACTGCGCTATTGAATTAGTGCCTGGTAGTAAATTCCCTAAAGGTCGCCTTTTTAACTTGTCTGTAGTGTTGAGCGATACTGCTCGATATCTAAAAATATCGGATCGGAATGGTATCGCCGATATCACTAAATATCGTTGATATCCGATTCCGATACCGGAAGTCCCATGTAAGTCTATGGGAACCAAATATCGACATTAAAAAAAACCATTCTTGCCTTGTTGGTTAATTGTACATGAAGGAAAACAACAAAGACTAATGTAGAATGTATTGGGGGAGGTTGAGGAGACAATAAAGGCATACATGTTTAACCCAATGCATTGGAATAGCATTAATATATATTTTTTTGGAAATACGTTTGGATTGACTAACAAATTGACAATGTTGTTAACCTTTTTTCTATTTTGGCAAATATGTATGTTTCACAACTTCCATGCTCTTCACCTTTTTAACTTTTGCCAGTGCCACACTTTCTCCTTCATAATCTTCAGCAGCAGCATCTTTCTCATCAAATTATTCTTCATCTTCACCTTCTTAATCTTCTTCTTAACCCCTTAACGACCGCCGATACGCCTTTTAACGGCGGTCATTAAGGGTACTTAAACCACAGCGCCGTTAATTAACGGCGCTGTGGAAAAAGTGAATAGCGCCCCCCAGAGGCGCATTTTCTCCGGGGTCTCGGCTACCGGGGGTAGCCGAGACCCCAGAGAACATGAATCGGGTCGGTTTTTACCGACACCGATGTTGCGATCGCCGTTATTAACCCTATAACGGCGACCGCAACAAAAAAAAAAAAAAAAGTTGTGCCATTTAATTTCTCTGTCCTCTGATGTCATCGGACATCAGAGGACAGAGAAAAAGGGTCCCCAGGACCCCCATGTGGCCCCCAATAAGATCCATGTGGCCCCCGGGCCCTCCGGTGTCCCCCGGTGCCGGCGCCGTTAAGACAATGGCGGGCGCATGCCCAGTGCGCCCGCCGCTATGTGCCGCTGTGCTGGTGGGGGGATGGGCAAATATTCTCTGGGGTCTCGGCTACCGGGGGTAGCCGAGACCCCAGAGAACATGATCCGGGTCGGTATTCACCGATCCCGGTGTTGCGATCGCGGCTATGCAAGCATAGCCGCAATCGCAAAAAAAAAAAAAAAAAAAAAAATGATTTCTCTCCCTCTGATGTGATCGCACATCAGAGGGGAGAAAATGAGGGTCCCCCGATCGCCCCCCCATATACTTACCGGTGTCCTCCGTCCTCCCGCAGGCCCCAGGATCCCGGCTTCTTCTCCCTGCAAAAAAAAAATGGCGAGCGCATGCGCAGTGCGCCCGCCGATCTGCTTTGGCGGCAGATTCAAATTTTTTTTCATTCATTCTCATAAAAGTACATTTTGATCACTGTGATAAACTATCACAGTGATCAAAATAAAAAAAACAGTACATAACCCCCCCATTTATCACCCCCTTAGTTAGGGACATATAATAAAAAGTAGAAATTATATTTTTTTTCATTTTTCTGTTAGGGTTAGGGTTATAATTAGGGTTAAGGTTATAATTAGGGTTAAGGTTATAATTAGGGTTAGGGTTAGCATTAGGCTGGTTTCACACATCCGGTGTGCGCCTGACGGCGCCCCCGGCATTTAGCCGCAGCGCCGCATCAGAAAATCTGATGCGCCGCATGCGTTTTTTTTGCATTGACATGCATTAGCGCCGGATGGCGCCGCATGTCAATGCGTTGCATGCGGTTTTGTCCGGATGCGGCGCAAATGTACATTGCGGCGGCCGGACAAAACGCTGCATGTAACGTTTTTTGTTTTTGCCGGATGGTTTCTGATGTCTCCGGGCATCAGAAACCATCCGGCAAAAAACCGCATGCGGCCGCCGGCGGCGCATCAGGTTTTCTGATGCGGCGCTGCGGCAAAATGCCGGGGGCGCCGACAGGCGCCCGCCGGAAGTGTGAAAGCAGCCTTAGGGTAAGGGTTATAATTAGCGTTAGGGTTAGGCTGGGTTCATACTGCGTTATGGCAGTCCGTTAGACGGACTGCGTTACACCGCGGTATAACGCGGTGTAACGCAGTCCGTTAACGCTGCCATTCACCCCCATTTGAGGGCGCATCGCGACGCATGCCGTAAAGCGGCATGCGTTTGCGACGTGCCATCATTCAGTGACGGAGCCTCGGACGCGGGCTGCAGCGTTTGGGCTCCGTCACCGCTAGCGCAGATGAATCATCTGCTGATTCCTCTGCGCTAGCGGGTATAGCATAATGCGATCGCGTTATGCTATACCATTACCAGCCCGTCAACGCTATGTGTTGAACGGGCTGGTAAAACGCAAAATGAACCTAGCCTTAGGGTTAGGGTTATAATTAGGGTTAGAATTAGGGTTAGGGTTACAATTAGGGTTAGGGTTATAATTAAGGTTATAATTAAGGTTAGGGTTACAATTAGGGTTGGAATTAGGGTTGGGATTTAGGCTAGGATTAGGGTTGGGATTAGGGTTAGGGGTGTGTTGGGATTAGGGTTGGAGCTAGAATTGAGGGATTTCCACTATTTAGGCACATCAGGGGGTCTCCAAACACGATGTGGCGTTCAAAAAGTCAAATGGCGCTCCCTCCCTTCCGAGCCCTGCCGTGCGCCTAAACAGTGGTTTACCCCAACATATGGGGTATCAGCGTACTCAGGACAAATTGCACACCAATTTTGGGGTTCTAATTTCTCCGATTACCCTTGGGAAAATAAAAAATAGCTGGCTAAAAAAATCATTTTTGAGAAAAAAAATGATTTTTCATTTTCACGGCTCTGCGTTTATAAATTTCTGTGAAGCACTAGGGGGTTCAAAGTGCTCACCACACATCTAGATAAGCTCCTTAAGGGGTCTAGTTTCCAAAATGGGGTCACTTGTGGGGGGTTTCCACTGTTTAGGCTCATCTGGGGCACTGCAAACGGAACATGACCCCCACCAACGTCTGCATTCCAAAACGTTATTACTTCCTTTCCAAGCCCTGCTGTGCGCCAAAACAGTTCCCCCCCCACATATTTGGTATCAGCGTACTCAGGACAAATTGGACAACAACTTTTGGGGTCCAATTTCCTTGTGAAAAATCAAAAATTTGGGACTAAAAAATCATTTTTGTGGAAAATTGATTTTTTTTTTTCACACCCAGGCATTATAAACTTTTGTGAAACACTTGGAGGTTCAAAGTGCTCACCACAGATCTAGATAAGTTCCTTATGGGGTCTAGTTTCCAAAATGGGGTCACTTGTGAGGGGTTTCCACTGTTTAGGCTCATCTGGGGCACTGCAAACGGAACATGACCCCCACCAACGTCTGCATTCCAAAACGTTATTACTTCCTTTCCAAGCCTGCTGTGCGCCAAAACAGTTTCCCCCCCCACATATTTGGTATCAGCGTACTCAGGACAAATTGGACAACAACTTTTGGGGTCCAATTTCCTTGAGAAAAATCAAAAATTTGGGACTAAAAAATCATTTTTGTGGAAAATTGTTTTTTTTTTTTCACACCCAGGCATTATAAACTTTTGTGAAACACTTGGGGGTTCAAAGTGCTCACAGCGGATCTAGATAAGTTCAATAGGTGGTCTAGTTTCCAAAATGGTGTTACTTGTGGGGGGATTCCACTGTTTAGGCGCATCCGGGGCTCTCCAAACGCGACATGGTGTCCAATCTCAATTCCAGCCAATTTTGGTTTGAAAAAGTCAAACGGTGCTGCTTCCATTCGAAGCCCTGCCGTGCGCCCAAACAGTGGTCCCCCCCCATATATGGGGTATCAGCATACTCAGGACAAATTGTACAACAACTTTTGTTGTCCAATTTCTCCTGTTACCCTTGTGAAAATAAAAAATTGGGGACTAAACGATCAGGTTTGTGGAAAAAATATGATTTTTTATTTTCACGCCCGGGCGTTATAAACTTCTGTGAAGCACTTGGGGCTTCAAAGTGCTCACCACACATCTAGATAAGTTCCTTAGGGGGTCTAGTTTCCAAAATGGGGTCACTTGTTGGGGGTTTCCACTGTTTAGACACATCAGGGCCTCTACAAATGAGACATGGCGTCCAGCCAATTCCGCGTTGAAAAAGTCAAACGGAGCTCCTTCCCTTGCGACCTCTGCCGTGCGCCCAAAAAGTGGTTTACCCCAACATATGGGGTATCGGCATGCTCAGGACAAATTGCACAAAAACTTTTGGGGTCTTGTTACCCTTGGGAAAATAAAAATTGGGGTGAAAAGATCATTTTTGTGGAAAAAATATGATTTTTTATTTTCACGGCTCTACGTTATAAACTTGTGTGAATCACTTGGAGGTTCAAAGTGCTCACCACACATCTAGATAAGTTCCTTAGGGGGTCTAGTTTCCAAAATGGGGTCACTTGTTGGGGGTTTCCACTGTTTAGGCACATCAGGGGCTCTCTAAACGCGACATGGAATCCAGCCAATTCTGCGTTGAAAAAGTCAAACAGCGCTCCTTCCCTTGCGACCTCTGCCGTGCGCCCAAAAAGTGGTTTACCCCCACATATGGGGTATGAGCATGCTCAGGACAAATTGCACAAAAACTTTTGCGGTCTTATTACCCTTGGGAAATTAAAAATTGGGGTGAAAAGATCATTTTTGTGGAAAAAAATTTTTTTTTTTTTTCACGGCTCTAGGTTATAAACTTGTGTGAAGCACTTGGAGGTTCAAAGTTCTCACCACACATCTAGATAAGTTCCTTAAGGGGTCTTGTATCCAAAATGGGGTCACTTGTGGGGTGTTCCACTGTTTAGGCACATCAGGGGCTATCTAAACGCGACATGGCATTCAGCCAATTCTGCGTTGAAAAAGTCAAATGGCGCTCCTTCCCTTGCGACCTCTGCCACGCGCCCAAAAAGTGGTTTACCCCCACATATGGGGTATCGAAGTATTCAGAAGAAATTGCACAACAAATTTTGTGGTTCATTTTTTCTTTTAACACTTGTGAAAATAAAAAAACTTGGTTCCGAAGTAAAGCTTTTGCAAAAAAAGTTAAATGTCAATTTTTTCCTTCCACATTGCTTCAGCTCCTGTGAAGCACTTGAAGGGTTAATAAACTTCTTGAATGTGGTTTTGAGCACCTTGAGGGGTGCAGTTTTTAGAATGGTGTCACTTTTGGGTATTTTCTATCATATAGACCCCTCAAAGTGACTTCAAATGTGATGTGGTCCCTAAAAAAAAAATGGTGTTGTAAAAATGAGAAATCGCTGGTCAACTTTTAACCCTTATAACTTCGTAACAAAAAAAAATTTTGGTCCCAAAATTGTGCTGATGTAAAGTAGACATGTGGGAAATGTTATTTATTAAGAAATTTGTGTGACATATCTCTCTGATTTAAGGGCATAAAAATTTAAAGTTTGAAAATTGTTAAATTTTCAAAATTTTCGCCATATTTCCGTTTTTTTCATAAATAAACAAAAGTCATATCAAAGAAATTTTACCACTAACGTGAAGTACAATATGTCACGAAAAAACAATCTCAGAATCAGCGGGATTCGTTAAAGCGTTCCAGAGTTATAACCTCATAAAGTGACAGTGGTCAGAATTGTAAAAATTGGCCCGGTCATTAAGCTGCAAAATGGCTCTGTCCTTAAGGGGTTAAACTTCTTGCTATTCATGTTTTTGTTTACATTACTCATATTGTTATTATTAAACTAATTAATCTTCTTCATATTCAAATTCTTCATCTTCTTCCTCTTCATCTTCTTCATCATATTCTTATTTGTGACAGAGATTCCTGTACTTGTAATCTGTAAAAGTATGAATTGTTCATCCTTCCGTTCTTGCTGTCACAAAAGATTTAAATTACAACAGTATTTGTCCGTGTTCAGTTTAGCCTGCAGCAGCAGCAGGCATTTTCCAGGGGCACCATGAGGAGGAACGGACTCACCCCCATACACTGCTTAGTCTTCTTCTGCTTAGAATTTAGAGCATATATTTTGCTCTTCATTTTGGTCTTATACTTCATGTTCTTCTGCTTTTTGATCTTTTGCTTATAGTTCTTCTGTCTCTTTTTCTGTATCTTGTAGTTTGTCTTAACTTTCTTTGTCCTGTTGGTGATCTTCTTCTGGGTAATCTTTTATTTCTTCTTTGTGATGGTGTTCAGGCTGGTTGGCTTGATGCTCGTCATCCTTGTGGTCGTCATCTTCTTCGGGGTGGTCATCAGGGTCGTCGTCTTCATTGTTGGAGATCCAGAGTGATTACCCAAAAAAACATTTAAAAAATCTTCAATTTGTAAATGTAGCTGAAGGTACAAGAAGGCTGACTAACTTCCGAGAACCAGCTGACGTTACTGGAACCCGGACGGGTATCAGATGGTTCAAGAGACAATGGATGTAACGAGGACCAGCTGACTGTGCTGGAACCCGGAGGGGCAGCAGAAGGAAAAGAGCCAATGGCACAACCGAGGACCAGCTGACGTTACTGGGACACGGTTACTAAGCTGCAGGTACCTGTGCTCCAAAGCACTACCAAGGACCAGCAGACGTTGCTGGAACTCGGATACCGAGATGGAGGCACCTAGGCCAAAGGCACTGCGGAGAACCAGTTGACGGTACTGGAACCCGGACGGGTAGCAGAAGGTACAAGAGCCAATGCAAGTAACGAGGACCAGCTGACTGTGCTGGAACCGGAGGGGCAGCAGAAGGAAAAGAGCCAATGGCACAACCGAGGACCAGCTGACGTTACTGGGACACGGTTACTAAGCAGGAGGTACCTGTGCTCCAAAGCACTACCAAGGACCAGCAGACGTTGCTGGAACTCGGATACCGAGATGGAGGCACCTAGGCCAAAGGCACTGTGGAGAAGCAGCTGACGGTACTGGAACCCGGACGGGTACCATAAGGCACCCATGAAAATGTAAGTTGACAGGCCGCAAGCCGTCCGCAGTTACCGAATCACACAGTCCTACAGTGGGTGCTTGTCCTATTGTCACAACTGAAACAGCCTTTATTTACATATCCCACAGCACACATAGGAATCACCTAAACTGCAGGCACCATAGAGTCGGCTAACCCGAATGCAACACGACAGGACAACTTATTGGAGGCTAATTGACATTGACATTGCCAGGAAACAGCTGTCGTGCTGTAACCAGCCTGGGCAGGAGTCAGTACCCGTGCCAAGTACTTCCGAGCAACAACTGGCGTTGTTGGAGCCCAGGGATGAGAAGAGAACAGGGTGGAGGCAGCAGGACTGTTTGCCGTACACACAGCAGGGGAACAGCTGACATTACTGAACCCCAGTAACACAGGAGCAAGTGTTGACTGTGCTAACAGCACTTCCGAGCAACAACTGGCGGTGTTGGAGCCCAGGGATGAGAAGAGAACAGAGTGGAGGCAGCAGGACTGTTGCCGTACACACAGCAGGGGAACAGCTGACATTACTGAACCCCAGTAACACAGGAGCAAGTGTTGACTGTGCTAACAGCACTTCCGAGCAACAACTGGCGGTGTTGGAGCCCAGGGATGAGAAGAGAACAGGGTGGAGGGAGCAGGACTGTTGCCGTACACACAGCAGGGGAACAGCTGACATTACTGAACCCCAGTAACACAGGAGCAAGTGTTGACTGTGCTAACAGCACTTCCGAGCAACAACTGGCGGTGTTGGAGCCCAGGGATGAGAAGAGAACAGGGTGGAGGCAGCAGGACTGTTTGCCGTACACACAGCAGGGGAACAGCTGACATTACTGAACCACAGTAACACAGGAGCAAGTGTTGACTGTGCTAACAGCACTTCCAGGCAACAACTGGCGGTGTTGGAGCCCAGGGTCAAGGAGGATGTTTAAATACTAGATCAAGTATTTTCCTTGTTACGTGTCAATTAAAAATGTCTGTACTCCAAACAAGAGAAAGATAACCTTTACTACCATAAGATGATGATTTCAGTTTAAAAAAATCTAGATAAATAAAGAATTGACAAACATAAACGCATACATTAACATGTTGAACAGCAATGCAAACCACAAAATAAATTGGTTAAGGAATCTGCTATACGGTTGTAAATAAAAGCATACAAGTACATATCAGAATACATTAATGATGGATAAGTAAGAGTATGTACACCATTTTTATTGTATAGACAATGAATGTCTGACTTCAAAACATCATCAGCATTACAAGTTATCTGTGAGATTCATAAAATGTTACATTTGCTGAATAATGTCACTAAACAGTTTATGAAAATTATACAATTTCCATCATGTAATACTCATAATATGTGCCAATAATCATTTTTATTAACAAACATAACCTTTAAAAAGTGCATAGTGCATAGTGAAAATTGCTATTTATGCCTGACTGTCGACTTGCAAGCATGACAACGGATAGATAAGGTATATATAGATGAGACTGCATAGCCACAGATGGTGAATGGCGATGTAATACTGTACCTGTCACGCTGTCTAATGATATGTATACAATGTCAGTAAACTATTAATACAGGAACAACACTCTATACAACAACTAGTATAGCAACATCAGCATGTAAGTATAGAATAGATTTACCTGACACGATATCTGCTGAACTCAGGGTTAATCTTGAGGACTTGATGAGCTGAAACAGGAAAGAGGTGGACCGGGATCTAACCTGACCCTAAACTGGGGTCCTAACTAATCCCTCACCTTGGAGGTACTGATAATGGTTCAGAGGTCCAAGTCTCCAACCTAACCCTGTCTCCTATCAGACCCTGAACCCTGTAATCAGTCCTAAGAAGGATCCTGAGTACCACCAAAGGGATATGGGCTGATCTCAGCTAAATACACAGATTAGACATATAAGACAGACAGGATAACACACGCTTGCATACACACTCAAACACCAAAGGAACATAAATGGTCTGGGAAATAAACTCTAACCAAGTTGAGCTTAGAACAACTAAGGAGCTCACAACTAAAGTCTATACAGATTCATTCCTATCTGTGGTCTGCATGAAGGTTTCACTGGCAACTCCCCAAGCAGACAGCCAGGAATTTAAAGGAAACCAATCAACAAATAATCAATTGCAGCCAGGAGAAACTGCACCCAGTCCCAGCACCGAGCACAGACAGAATTAACTCCCTAGCTGCCAAACACAAAGAAACAGCAGCTCAGCTGTGAGAAGTCAAAATGTGCAACCGCGACGATCTTCGTGGCAATGCACACATGACAGTACCCCCCCTTCTACGAGGGGCCTCCGGACCCTCAGGGCCAGGCCTGCCCGGGTGAGTTCTGTGGAAGGTCCGAACCAAACGATCTGCGTTAACATCAGACGCAGGGACCCACGTCCTTTCCTCCGGACCATACCCCTTCCAATGCACCAAGTACTGAAGGGACCGGCGATTCAGACGTGAGTCAATGATCTTTGATACTTGAAATTCCAAGTTACCATTGACCAACACAGGAGGAGGAGGTAGAGGTGACGGTATGACTGGTGCCACATACCTTTTAAGTAATGACTTGTGGAACACATTATGAATTTTAAACGTAGGAGGGAGGTCCAGACGAAATGCCACAGGATTAATTATGGAACTGATCCTGTACGGCCCGATGAATCTGGGACCCAGTTTCCAGGAGGGCACTTTAAGTTTTATATTCCTGGTAGACAACCATACCAGATCGTTCACATTCAGATCTGGACCAGAAACTCTCCTCCTATCAGCCATACGTTTGTAACGGTTCCCCATCGCACTCAGATTATTCAATACACCTCTCCACACAGAAGCAAGAGACGACGAGAAACGCTCCTCCTCAGGAACCCCAGAAGGGCCCCCCCCATTGAAAGTGCAAAACTGGGGATGGAAACCATATGCCCAAAAAACGGGGACTTACCAGTGGACTCGCTCCGCCTGTTGTTAAGAGCGAACTCTGCCAGAGGCAAGAAAGAAGACCAGTCCTCTTGGTTCTCTGAGACAAAACACCGGAGATATGTCTCTAAGCTCTGTTTCAGACGCTCTGTCTGACCATTGGTCTGCGGATGAAAAGCCGAGGAAAATGACAATTGCATCCCCCGACGTAAACAAAATGCCCTCCAAAATTTGGACACAAACTGAGACCCCCTATCTGACACCACATCAGAAGGCAACCCATGAAGTCTCACGATCTCCCTAATGAACACCTGCGCCAGAGTTTTAGCATTAGGGAGTGCAGGAAGAGCAACGAAATGTGCCATCTTACTGAACCTGTCAACAACCACCAGTATGACAGTATTCCCTGACGACGGAGGAAGGTCCGTAATGAAGTCCATAGATAAATGAGTCCATGGACGCTCCGGAAGTTTCAAGGGTAAAAGGGTCCCAGACGGACAGGTATGAGGGGTTTTAGAGCGAGCACACACCCCACATGACGCGACAAAAGTTATAACATCTTTATTAGCATTAGGCCACCAAAACCGGCGAGAAAGGAGATCTAAAGTAGCCTTACTCCCTGGATGTCCTGCTAGAGCAGAATTATGATGTGCCTCAATAACCTTTTGTCTCAACAGATTTGGGACAAACAGTCTCCCTGGAGGTCCTGCAGGGGCGTCCCCCTGAGCCTCTAACACCTCCTCCTCAAGCTCAGAAAATACAGCCGACACTACCACCCCCTCCTGAAGGATAGGACTCGGGTCATCCGTTTTCCCGGCCCCTGGGAAACTGCGAGACAAGGCATCAGCCTTTACATTCTTAGACCCCGGGCGATAAGTGACGACAAAATTAAACCTGGTAAAAAACAACGACCATCGAGCTTGTCTGGAATTCAGACGCTTAGCGGATTCCAAATACAACAGGTTCTTGTGATCAGTAATAACGGTAACCGGGTGGACTGCCCCCTCCAAAAAGTGACGCCATTCTTCAAAAGCTAACTTAATGGCCAAAAGTTCCCTATTGCCGATATCATAATTCCTTTCGGCGGATGACAATTTCTTAGAAAAGAAAGCGCACGGATGCCATTTACCAGGGGACGGACCCTGGGACAATATAGCACCCACCCCTACGTCAGACGCATCCACCTCCACAATGAACGGCTGAGATGCATCTGGTTGGATGAGAACGGGTGCCGAAGCAAAACATTTCTTCAAAGAGGAAAAGGCTTGGCAAGCTTTGTCCGACCATTTAGAAAAATCCGTCCCTTTTCTTGTCATGTCAGTGAGAGGTTTGACGACAGATGAGAAATTACAAATAAATTTCCGGTAGTAGTTAGCAAACCCCAAAAAACGCTGCAGAGCCTTAAGATCCCCTGGCTGATCCCATTCAAGCACTGCTCTCACCTTTTCAGGGTCCATACGGAAACCGGAGGCTGACACCAAAAAACCCAAAAACTGAAGTTCCTGTACGGCAAATACACACTTCTCCAGTTTGGCGTATAGTTTATTGTCTCGCAAGATCTGCAACACCTGTCTCACATGCTCCTGATGAGACACAAGATCTGGCGAGTAAATTAAAATGTCGTCCAAATATACAACCACAAACAGCCCCACAAGGTGACGAAAAATGTCATTAACAAAATGTTGGAATACTGCTGGTGCAGTAGTCAGACCAAAAGGCATGACTAGGTTCTCATAATGTCCCTCCGGCGTGTTAAACGCCATTTTCCACTCATCCCCCTCTTTTATCCTAATCAGATTATACGCCCCCCTGAGATCCAATTTAGAGAACCATTTGGCGCCAACAATTTGATTGAAGAGATCAGGAATAAGAGGGAGTGGATACGGATCTCGAACAGTAATCCGATTAAGTTCACGGAAATCCAAGCAAGGGCGTAGGCCTCCATCTTTCTTCTTCACAAAGAAGAACCCCGCGGCTACTGGGGAAGATGAAGGTCTAATATGCCCTTTGGCCAGACTTTCGGAAATATAATCTTTCATAGCCTGCCTCTCAGGACCAGAAAGATTATACAACCTAGCTTTAGGCAACTTAGCATCAGGAAGGAGATTAATAGAGCAGTCATACACGCGATGAGGAGGCAACTCCTGACACCCCTCCTCAGAGAAAACATCCCCAAAATCCTCCAAAAAAGGAGGCAATGTACTAGGCACGACCGCACTGATGACTGTGTTCATGCAGTTGCTTTTGCAAAACTCACCCCATTGGCTTATTTCTCTGGACTGCCAATTAATCACAGGGTTATGTTTAACCAACCAAGGAAGTCCCAACACAATGGGAGTAGGTAGACCCTCCAACACAAAACAAGATAATTGTTCCCTATGTATTGCCCCTACCCGAAGGTCAATGTTATGAACCTCATGAACAAAGCTACCTTGGCCGAGAGGCCTGGCGTCAATGGAGAATATAGGGATCGGTTTGACCAATACACTCAGATGCATACCTTGAGCCTGAGCAAACTGAGCGTCAACCAGGTTAGCCCCGGAACCACTATCAAGAAGAACAGACAATCTCTCCACTCTCGTACCAACTACCACCTCCACTGGTACAAGGAACTGAGAAGAACTGGCGGATGAAATACATACTCCCAGGTTGTCGTCCACCACACAACCTGGGATTAACAGTTTTCCGGCGACTTTTGGCTCAACAAGGCACGGGATGGACATTCTCCAACAAAATGTCCCTCTTTCCCGCAGAAAAAACATCTTCTAGTCCTGCGGCGTACCGCCAATCCCCTCCTACGAAATGATGTCCCTCCCAACTGCATAGGCTCATCCGAACAGACAAGGGGAACCTCAACATAAGGGACTTTAGTGGTAGGTGGAGAAACAACAGGGAGTGGGGTTACCTCACCCCTCTCCCGAAGCCGTCTATCAGTACGGATAGCTAAGGCCATAGCAGCCTCCAGTGAATGAGGAGACTCATACTGAGCCAAAACGTCTTTTAATTTATCAGAAAGCCATGACAAAACTGGCTCCTAAGAGCTGGGTCATTCCACTGAGTATCTGTGGCCCATCTACGAAACTCAGAAGCAAATTCCTCTGCCGGACGATCTCCCTGCTGTATCTTACGTAATTTTGTCTCAGCAAGAGAGACCCGATCTGGGTCATCATATACCAATCCCAGGGCAGTAAAAAATTGATCTACAGACTGTAGAGCCGGGGATCCCGGAGGAAGGGAAAATGCCCAGGATTGAGGGTCCCCTTGCAGAAGTGAGATAACAATTCCCACTCTCTGCTCATCACTCCCTGATGATCGAGGCCGAAGCCGAAAATACAATTTACATGCCTCCCGGAAGGTGAAAAATTTATCTCGCCCACCAGTGAACCTGTCCGGGAGAGCTACTTTAGGTTCAACTCTGGTTTGCTCCAGGGGAGACAAAACTTTGGACTTAATGTCCGTCAGCTCCATGGATAATCCCTGCAACTGCAGAGCCAGCTGGGCTACTGGATCCATGGTAACTGGAGATAATTTTTAGTGGCCAGTGAAAATGTCACGCTGTCTAATGATATGTATACAATGTCAGTAAACTATTAATAAAGGAACAACACTCTATACAACAACTAGTATAGCAACATCAGCATGTAAGTATAGAATAGATTTACCTGACACGATATCTGCTGAACTCAGGGTTAATCTTGAGGACTTGATGAGCTGAAACAGGAAGAGGTGGACCGGGATCTAACCTGACCCTAAACTGGGGTCCTAACTAATCCCTCACCTTGGAGGTACTGATAATGGTTCAGAGGTCCAAGTCTCCAACCTAACCCTGTCTCCTATCAGACCCTGAACCCTGAAATCAGTCCTAAGAAGGATCCTGACTACCACCAAAGGGATATGGGCTGATCTCAGCTAAATACACAGATTAGACATATAAGACAGACAGGATAACACACGCTTGCATACACACTCAAACACCAAAGGAACATAAATGGTCTGGGAAATAAACTCTAACCAAGTTGAGCTTAGAACAACTAAGGAGCTCACAACTAAAGTCTATACAGATTCATTCCTATCTGTGGTCTGCATGAAGGTTTCACTGGCAACTCCCCAAGCAGACAGCCAGGAATTTAAAGGAAACCAATCAACAAATAATCAATTGCAGCCGGGAGAAACTGCACCCAGTCCCAGCACCGAGCACAGACAGAATTAACTCCCTAGCTGCCAAACACAAAGAAACAGCAGCTCAGCTGTGAGAAGTCAAAATGTGCAACCGCGACGATCTTCGTGGCAATGCACACATGACAGTACCTCAATAAAGTGTGCGTCACTACTACATAAATTTTTTTATATAGCTTTATAAACAGGGTACGTGCATGTATGCTTGCGCCTTTGTTTGGACGCACAGACTGCCTTCCTGCTGTGACGCGTTGGGTAGTGAACAGTTATGTGCAGTGTTCACTGTAGTCTGAGGTTTTCATTTTTGGAGTGCAGATCACGCTCCAGTTAGTTCTTCAACCACTGCTGGTTGTAGTCTGCTGACCGTGTGTCACTGCCTCATCCTTGACATTTTTCTCTAATTGTTGCTGCTCCATTCTATTTCAAATAACTCAAATCTATTAGTGTGACGCGCTTCCATCCGTATACAATACATTGCTTGCAAACACTATAGAAGTACACAAAGGGGCCTTTCACACCTAGTGAACAGTTGTGTGCAGTGTTCACTGCAGTCTCTGCGGAATAACCACACTTAGGCCTTATAACTTTTCTGACTTTCTTTATCAATCTACCAAGATGAAGAAGGCAGGGAGTAAGGCACGTGGTCATGGCCGTGGAGTTTTAGCAGGGAGAGGACGTGGGGATTCTGTGGCTGCTGCCGCCCCCAGTGACACAGCATCCACCAGTTTTCCCCGTGAGCGTTCCTTTATGCACACTTTTGTAGGAGGTCGGCGTACCCCCCTGCTGCGGGAAGAACAAATTGAAGCTGTTGTTGGTTGGATGGCAGCCAATGCTTCGACTTCAATTGCTTCCACCTCCTCTCAGGACCACAGCACTGTTGAGCAACCATCTGTCTCTTCACCGCCTGCCAAATTGCTCAGGCAGTCAGAGAGTTCTGTACAGGAGCCAGCTGAGTCTCTGCTTCTGTACTCAGAATCTGTTGGCTCGCAAACAGGGGCCCAGCCAAGCAGCATTCTGGAATGTGAAGAAGAGGGAGTATGCAGTGATGCGCAACATCTGTGTCTCTCTGAATCTGAAGAGGCGTGTGAGCCAGTGCCGATGGTCAGCACACCGCAGAACGCATCTGATAATGATGAGACTCAGGTGCCAGTTTCTGTTGAGCATGGTGCTGGCCAGACCACCCAACAGCAGCAGGTGTTGGAAGAGGGTAGTGGAGATGATGAGGTCCAAGACCCAGGATGGCGTGAGGAACTGGAAGGTGGTGGGAGCAGCTCTGAGGAAGAGATTGCCCCAACGGTACAAACAGGAGGGAGAGTTAGGCTGCAGACTCGGTTGCCTGTAGCCTCGAGTTTGGCACCTGTTCGGAGCAGTTCTCTTCCAAAAGTCAAAACGGGCGCTCCCAGGACTTGCACTGCGTGGTCCTTTTTTGACACACTTGCAGATGATATTTGCTATGTCAAATGCAAGCTGTGTAATCAAAAAGTAAAAAGAGGTAAAAGTGTCAGTAACCTCAATTCCACTAATATGTGGAAACATGTGCGGACAAAGCACGTAGTTGAGTTACAAAGACACACTGGAGATGTAGGCCAACCTACAGCAGCACCTACATCTTCAGGTCGTGTTGGAGCCTCTTCCTCCAGCTCACACACAGCTGGTTCGGCTTCCTCACAGGATCGCCATGGAAGAACCTCGGTCACTGTTGTCCAGAGACAAAGTGTTATTCCACCCACAGCAGCAAGTTCCCTGTCATCCTCACACTCCCAGGCCACAAAACAGCCATCGGTAGCACAGGCATGGGATAAAAGACGGCCATACTCGGCAAACCATCCACGAGCACAGGCTCTGAATGCTGGCATTGCAAAACTCCTGTCCCTTGAAATGCTGTCATTCAGGCTGGTGGAGACTGACAGTTTCCGTAACTTTATATCATTGGCAGTCCCACAATACAATGTGCCAAGCCGATTTCATTTCAGCAGGCAAGCCGTCCCTGGTCTGCAAAAGCATGTTGAGGGAAAAATTAAACATGCGCTACTAAACGCCGTCAGTAGCAAGGTCCACCTGACCACCGATGCGTGGACCAGTACCCATGGCCATGGACGATACCTTTCCCTCACTGCCCATTGGGTCAATGTTGTGGAGCCGGGTACTGATCTTGGGAGTGGCGCTGTACGTGTTCTGCCAACTCCAAGGATTGCAGGAATCAAGTCTGTACACATTGATTTCCTCCTCCTACTCCAGTTCCTCAGAATTATTGCTGCAGGAGCCGTCACGGTCTACCTCCACATGGACCCGTGAACGCTTACCTGTTGCTACCGATATGAGCACAGCCGTGGCAAACGTCAACAGGCCGTCCTGAAATTAATTTCCATGGGGAATCGAAGCCACACAGCGCAGGAGCTCTGGAATGCCATCAAGCAGGAGAGCGACGTGTGGTTTTTGCCAGCGAATCTCCAGCCAGGCTTGGTAGTGTGTGACAATGGCCGAAATCTGGTGGCAGCTCTGGGCCTTGGCAACCTCACTCACATACCATGTCTGGCACATGTGCTCAACTTGGTCGTGCGGAGTTTTTGGAGGGCCTATCCGGATCTTGATGCACTGCTGCACAAGGTGCGCCTATAGTGCGCTCACTTGCGACGTTCCAGCATGGCCAGATCGCGCATTGCAGCTCTGCAACGCAGATTTCGCCTTCCTGAACATCGCATTATATGTGACGTACCCACCAGGTGGAATTCCACGTTACATATGTTGGAGCGGTTGTGTGAGCAGCAGGCAGCAGTAATGGAATATCAGCTGCATCAGGCGCAATCAACTCACAATTTGCGCTGTTCACACTTCACCACTACTGAGTGGGACTCTATAATAATAATAATAAGCTTTATTTATATAGCGCCAACATATCTCGCAGCGCTTTACAGTTTAACAGTTTCAGAACACAAGTCATAAGTAACAACGTTAACAATACAATAATTAAAGCAATATAAGCCGCCCCTGCTCGTGAGAGCTTACAATCTACAATGAGGTGGGGGAGATACAAAGTACAGGTGTTTATATACAATGGTGTATTTACAATGATGGTCCAGCCATTTTGAGGGAGTGATGGATGGATGGAGATAGTGAATGGGCTACACACACAGACTTACACATAGAATGACTTTGATTAGTTAATGTGATAGGCCGCTCTGAACAAATGTGTTTTGAGGGAGCGCCTGAAACAATGCAAATTGCGGATAGTCCTAATTTCTTGGGGTAGAGCATTCCAGAGGATTGGCGCAGCGCGGGAGAAGTCTTGGAGTCGGGAGTGGGAGGTACGGATTAGTGCAGAGGTTAGTCGAAGGTCGTTTGCAGAGCGCAGCAGTCGGTTAGGCCGATAGAAATGAGGGAGAGATGTAGGGGGTGCTGCACTGTGGAGAACTTTGTGGGTGAGAACCAGTACTTTGAATTGGATCCTATAATGAATGGGCAGCCAGTGTAAAGACTTGCGAAGGACTCTATGAAGGACATCTGCCACGTTTTGCGTGCGTTTGATGAGTCAACGCGGATGGCGAGTGCAGATGATGCACTAGTCAGCCTGACTGTCCCCCTTATCTGCCTGCTTCAAAAAACACTGCAAGCACTAAGGGATGAGGTTTTGGAAGAGGTGGAGGATGAGGAGTCACAAATTCCATCACCTTCTGGACAGTCAGCGCAACGTGGTTCCTCACAAAGGGCTGGGCAGGCTCACTTTGTGAGGAGGATGAGGAGGAGTCAATGGAGGAGGAAGACATCGCTCCAGAGGGAGGTACACAACGCTCTAGTCAGTATGTAGAGCGAGGGTGGGGTGATGCAGAGCAGGCAGAGATGACGCCTCTTGCAGGGGACAGCGTTTCTTGGCCAGTTGGGAGCCTGCAGCACATGGTTGATTTCATGCTGCAGTGCCTGAGAAACGACCGCCGCATCGCCCACATTCTCACCACGTCTGATTATTGGGTGTACACCCTCCTAGACCCTCGCTACCGGGACAACTTACAAAGCCTCATCACACCGTTGAACCGGGAGCGTAAAATGCGGGAGTACAAGACACACTGGTGCAATCCATAATGTTCTCCATTCCAGCCGAGAGCACTGCTGCTGCTACTGCTTTACAAAGCAGCTCTGTGCGTCGAGGCAGTGGAGACAGCTCTGCAACAAGAGGGAGCACAAGCAGCGCCTCTGCACAGGGCAAGACCAGTATGTTCCAAATGTGGCGAAGTTTTGTGGCAGCGCCACCAATGTCTACACCATCCGAGACGGCTCCAGTCAGCAGGAGGCAACGTTTCCGTAAGATGGTGACAGACTACATGTCTTGCCCTCTCAGTGTACTCCCAGATGGCTCTTCCCTATTCAAGTTTTGGGTCTCTAAGCTGGATACATGGCCAGAGCTTAGCCAGTGCATTGGAGGTGCTGGCTTGCCCTGCTGCCAGTGTATTATCGGAGCTCGTCTTTACTGCTGCAGGTGGTGTACTAACAGACCGTTGCATGCGACTATCCTCCGATAATGTAGAACGGCTTACTTTTCTGAAAATGAACAAGGCATGGATCTCGCCTGAATTAGCCTGTCCGGTTTCCGATTAAATAATGGGCAGCACGGTGGCTCAGTGGTTAGCACTGCAGCCTTGCAGCGCTGGAGTCCTGGGTTCGAGTCCCACCAAGGACAACATCTGCAAGGAGTTTGTATGTTCTCCCCGTGTTTGCGTGGGTTTCCTCCGGGTTCTCCGGTTTCCTCCCACACTCCAAAAAAAAAAAAACATACTGATAGGGAATCTAGATTGTGAGCCCCATCGGGACAGCGATGATAATGTGTGCAAACTGTAAAGCGCTGCGGAATATGTTAGCGCTATATAAAAAAAAAAAAAATAATAAATAACTGGTTGGCAACGTTATCCATGTCTCCTGTTATGTTCATCTTTCTACCACCTGAACTCTACTCCCTGGGCTACAACACTGCCAGTTGCTGCTCAGAAGTGTCGTGTCCACAAACCAATACACAAGCTATAGTGTTAGTGGGGTTCAGTAACGCCTGCTGTTCCCCTGCTGTGTGTCTGGCAAAAATTAATGCTGCTAACTCCAAATTAAAGTTCAAACATCTCATACTAGGCCTCTGCCTACACCCTCCTTGACCCTGGGCTTCAACACCGCCAGTTTCGGCTCAGAAGTGTTGGATGCACAGATCAAAACAATCGCTGATGTGTTTGTGGGGTTCAGTAACGCCTGCTGTTCCCCTGCTGTGTGTCCGGCAAAAATTACTGCTACCTAGCTACACATGTTGAAAAAAACATGACATGTTAAAGTGGCTAGTGCTACACATAGATATCAGGCTACACCCTTATTTCTAAGCTGTAAACAAGTGAAACGTCACCTTTAAAACCATTAAATGATTAGTCTTGGTAACAAATCTGTAACAAAATAATTGTGACATATTATTGCAGATATCCACATGTCTAACACAAATGCTAACACAAAAGCATACTTATGCTATAGGGTACTGATGGTGAACCTTGTCACTCCATAACTTTGACAAATCCAACTCACATCATGCCTCAAATGCTGCAATGTTGGAAGTGCATAATGTGGGTTGAAGTTTGACAACAGCTGCAGTGCGAAGGTTATCCTTCAGTGTTCTTGGCTTTTAAATAAAAGCATACAAGTAAATATAATAATCCATTGTTGATTAAGGGACGTGATGTACACCTGTAATATTGTGCAAACAATGGATGTAGGACTAGTCCTCTTCAACATTACTTATATTTGTGTCATTTGAAAAAATACATATTTAATTACAAATTTAACAACCCATGTTCACTAGGTGTGAAAGGCCCCTTTGTGTACTTCTATAGTGTTTGCAACCAATGTATTGTATACGGAATGAAGCGCGTCACACTAATAGATTTGAGTTATTTGAAATAGAATGGAGCAGCACCAATTAGAGAAAAAAGTCAAGGATGAGGCAGTGACACACGCTCAGCAGACTACAACCAGCAGTGGTTGAAGAACTAACTGGAGCGTCATCTGCACTCCAAAAATCAAAACCTCAGACTACAGTGAACACTGCACACAACTGTTCACTAGGTGTGAAAGGCCCCTTTGTGTACTTCTATAGTGTTTGCAACCAATGTATTGGATACGGATGGAAGCGCGTCACACTAATAGATTTGAGTTATTTGAAATAGAATGGAGCAGCAACAATTAGAGAAAAATGTCAAGGATGAGGCAGTGACACACGCTCAGCAGACTACAACCAGCAGTGGTTGAAGAACTAACTGGAGCGTGATCTGCAATCCAAAAATGAAAACCTCAGACTACAGTGAACACTGCACACAACTGTTCACTAGGTGTGAAAGGCCCCTTTGTGTACTTCTATAGTGTTTGCAAGCAATGTATTGTATACGGATGGAAGCGCGTCACACTAATAGATTTGAGTTATTTGAAATAGAATGGAGCAGCACCAATTACAGACAAATGTCAAGGATGAGGCAGGGACACACGCTCAGCAGACTACAACCAGCAGTGGTTGAAGAACTAACTGGAGCGTGATCTGCACTCCAAAAATATAAACCTCAGACTACTGTGAACACTGCACAGAACTGTTCACTATCTTTGAAAGGCCCCTTTGTGTACTTCTATAGTGTTTGCAACCAATGTATTGTATAAGGATGGAAGCGCGTCACACTAATAGATTTGAGTTATTTAAAATAGAATGGAGCAGCACCAATTACAGACAAATATCAAGGATGAGGCAGGGACACACGCTCAGCAGACTACAACCAGCAGTGGTTGAAGAACTAACTGGAGCGTGATCTGCACTCCAAAAATCAAAACCTCAGACTACAGTGAACACTGCACACAACTGTTCACTAGGTGTGAAAGGCCCCTTTGTGTACTTCTATAGTGTTTGCAAGCAATGTATTGTATACGGATGGAAGCGCGTCACACTAATAGATTTGAGTTATTTGAAATAGAATGGAGCAGCACCAATTACAGACAAATGTCAAGGATGAGGCAGGGACACACGCTCAGCAGACTACAACCAGCAGTGGTTGAAGAACTAACTGTAGCTTGATCTGCACTCCAAAAATATAAACCTCTGACTACTGTGAACACTGCACAGAACTGTTCACTATCTTTGAAAGGCCCCTTTGTGTACTTCTATAGTGTTTGCAAGCAATGTATTGTATACGGATGGAAGCGCGTCACACTAATAGATTTGAGTTATTTGAAATAGAATGGAGCAGCACCAATTACAGACAAATGTCAAGGATGAGGCAGGGACACACACTCAGCAGACTACAACCAGCAGTGGTTGAAGAACTAACTGGAGCGTGATCTGCACTCCAAAAATATAAACCTCTGACTACTGTGAACACTGCACAGAACTGTTCACTATCTTTGAAAGGCCCCTTTGTGTACTTCTATAGTGTTTGCAAGCAATGTATTGTATACGGATGGAAGCGCGTCACACTAATAGATTTGAGTTATTTGAAATAGAATGGAGCAGCACCAATTACAGACAAATGTCAAGGATGAGGCAGGGACACACGCTCAGCAGACTACAACCAGCAGTGGTTGAAGAACTAACTGTAGCGTGATCTGCACTCCAAAAATATAAACCTCAGACTACTGTGAACACTGCACAGAACTGTTCACTATCTTTGAAAGGCCCCTTTGTGTACTTCTATAGTGTTTGCAACCAATGTATTGTATACGGATGGAAGCGCGTCACACTAATAGATTTGAGTTATTTGAAATAGAATGGAGCAGCACCAATTACAGACAAATGTCAAGGATGAGGCAGGGACACACGCTCAGCAGACTACAACCAGCAGTGGTTAAAGAACTAACTGGAGCGTGATCTGCACTCCAAAAATCAAAACCTCAGACTACAGTGAACACTGCACACAACTGTTCACTAGGTGTGAAAGGCCCCTTTGTGTACTTCTATAGTGTTTGCAACCAATGTATTGGATACGGATGGAAGCGCGTCACACTAATAGATTTGAGTTATTTGAAATAGAATGGAGCAGCAACAATTAGAGAAAAATGTCAAGGATGAGGCAGTGACACACGCTCAGCAGACTACAACCAGCAGTGGTTGAAGAACTAACTGGAGCGTGATCTGCAATCCAAAAATGAAAACCTCAGACTACAGTGAACACTGCACACAACTGTTCACTAGCTGTGAAAGGACCCTTTGTGTACTTCTATAGTGTTTGCAACCAATGTATTGGATACGGATGGAAGCACGTCACACTAATAGATCACTGTTAATTTCAATTGAATGGAGCAGCACCAATTCCTCCAAATAAAAAAAAAGAGTCAGTGAGTGACACGTGCAGATGACTACAAACAGCGTTGGATGCAGAGCAAACTGCAGCGTCACCTGCACTCACACACACACCTTGCACAGAGCTGTGAAAACAACACTGCAAGGAAAAATGATGATTTACACAGCGGTTTCTCAAATAGCCTGCCTACAGAACAATTCACAAAAACGCTATCTGTAACTGTCCTCAGAGTCAGCAGAGCAGCGTTCTGTCCCTAACTGAATTCACAGCACAGTGACGCTATAATGGCGGCGGCGCCTTTTATAGTGCATTCTGACATCATTTCAGCATCCAATCACAGCCATGCCATTAGTTAACATGACCGCAGCATTACAGGATGTGCCCACACTTCGTAGGATTCCTCATTGGCTGACTAAAATCACAGTGCCTCTCAAAGAATTATGGGAACTTCCGATTCCGGAATACGATATAGGAAAAATATCGGAACTAAGTATCGGAATTCCGATACAGCGAATATCGGCCGATACCCAATACTTGCGGTATCGGAATGCTCAACACTAATCATGGAGATTCTCAATCCTGTTTCCTTTCGTTTACTTCTTCCAGGGACATTTAAGATCCATAACGTGTTCCACAAGTCCTTATTGAAGAGGTTTGTCGAGCCAGTGGTTCCTATGGCTGCGCCTCCTGACCCTGTTTGGGTTGAGGGCAATCTGGAGTATGTGGTTGAGAAAATATTGGATTCTCATTTTTTTAGACGGAAACTCCAGTATTTGGTTAAGTGGAGAGGTTATGGTCAGGAGGACAATTCTTGGGTGTTTGCTTCGGACTTCCATGCTAGGAGACTAATCCGTGCGTATCACCGAGCTCATCCTGACCGACCTGGTTGCACAAATGAGGGTTCGGTGACCCCTCATCAAGGGGGGGGTACTGTTGTGAATGTGTTAGAAATGAATTCTGAGCAGAAGCTCCCTCTGGTGGTTACAGACAGTGCTGAACCATTCAATGAGGATTGGCAATCAGGAATTACAGACTGGCTGGATATAAGGGAGGTTCCCTCCCATCATGGTTGCCGGTGATCAATTGTTCTTGTCTCAACGTTGTTTCCTGGTTCACTTGGAAGCTTGCTGAGTCTTGCCTCTTCTCCTGCTCTCAGATAAGATATTTTTTGTTTTTTGTTTTTGTGCTTACCATTTGCATATTTCTCTGCATTTCTGTGAGGTTAGCCAGGTTTCTCCCCCCGGGGGGCTGGGGATCCTCTCAGTTCCTCAGGAGCCACTGTTATTTGTTCATTTGCCTTTTCCAGTTTTTTCAGTGGCTGCGGCTTTGTTTTGTTACACCAGAGAACTAATTTAGGTGGTAGAGGTCGTGTGATCTCAGGTGTTTTTGCAATTAGTAGCGTTGTTTTTTTTTAGGGTTTTTTTGGATTGCAGTAAGTATCCTTCCTATCCTTTTCTGTCTAGGCAGATTGGGCCCCAACGTTTGCTCATACTATTTTCTGTCTGTGTCTGTATTTCCTCTTGTCTAACCGCCATTACATGTTTGGGGGCTTCCTATGTTCTTTGGGGATCTGCTCCGGGGCAGATAGCTTTCCTCTTTCTATCTTTAGGTGTAGTTAACCTCTCAGGCTGTGACGAGGCGTATAGGACCAACGTAGGTACGCTCCACGGCTGCCTTTAGTTGTGGTGGTTAGTCAGGGTACTGCAATCCAGTAGATTCCAACCTCTCTGGTGTATTGCCGTTTTTGCCTGCTCTCCTCAGCTACCAAATCATAACAAGGTGCCTTGACCTTCAGCTAGGGTGCCCATCTTTTGAACACTTGGGTACATAGAAAATGGTCTACCCAAGAAACATTTCTGTCCTCCAACCTCAGAGAGATTCGGGTGATCAAGTTGTCGAGTCATCATTTCCATTCCCTGCAATAGAATACGGAGGCGATGGTGAGGTCAGACAACCTGTCAGTTGTAATTTACCTCAGGGAAATAAGGGAAACGAAAAGTGCATTTCTGAAGGTAGAATATAAGGAAATCTTGGAGTGGGCGAAGGCCTATCTCAGCAGTACATATGAAGGAGACTTTCAACTGTCAAACAGATTTGTTAAGCTGCAACTTCCTTCTGAAAGGGGAACAAAGTCTAAACCAGGGTATGTTTACTTAGTTTGGAGGAACATTTTTATTTATGCATTTCATCCAATTTTAATGTTTCTCAGAACTTTGAGAAAGAACAGGGATGAAAATGCCAGAACCATAATCATTCTTTCCTTTTGGCCCCAAACGGAACTGCTCCTTTCAAGAACCATGTATTGGAGGCTACCCTTGAGGAAAGACCTTCTATCCTCGAGAGAGTGGAGTCATCCCAACCTAGAACTTCTTCACCTTTCTGTATGAAGGAAGAAATAGCTCCGCTTCTAAAAGAATGATTCCCAGAGGAAATGATGATGACTCTAGCGACTTCTAGGAGATAAAAAAATGACAAATACATATACCAGAATCTGGAAGATTTTTCATTGTCAGTTTTCACAGTATCCTGTTTCCCTCTCTTCTGTTCTGCAATTATTTCAACAAGTTTTAGAGATAGACATTAAGCTTAATACCTTAAAATTTTAGTTTTCGGCAATAAATGTGCAAGTACATAGCTCTTTTTCCCACTATCCTTTGGTTAGGCATTTTTCCAGGGCAATGAAAAATATCAAACTTAAAAGTGTTTCCACTGGTTCCCCCTGAGAGATATTTCTTGTATTAGGGGTTTTAGCAAATCCTGTTTGAACACCTATCAGAAGTCAGTTTAAAGTATTTATCTTGGAAAACCTTGTTGTTAGTGGCCATCTCATCAGCACGAAGGGACACCCATTAAGCTTTCTCCTGTAGAAAGCCCTATCTCCGGAACTTGGGAAACTGTCTAGTTCTTCACACTATGCCAGGTTTCCTCTTGAAGGTTTCCTCATCTGCCAATTTGAACCAGGAGATTGAGCTTCCCTCTTATTTTCAGGATGAAATGGACAATTTTTCTAAACACCTATGCCTATTAGATGTTAAAAGGGCAGTGTTAACTTTCCTACGAATTCGTCAGAATTCATAATTAATGAACATTAGTGATGAGTGAGCAGTAAACTGCTTTGGGTGCTCGGGTCTTGAATCGAGCACTTTGTGCTCGATGAGGAAGGAAAGAGAGAGAATCTATTAGTGGTAAGTGTAAGGGGTGTACAAGGACTAGTTTGTGCCCCCACTCCCCTTGCCCGTATTTCTACATCCCTGAGAATCTGGTACTTTTAATGTCTTATAATGCTGCTATATCGTGTATGTCCGATGTATGTTATGTGTATTGTAATATTACTATGCTGTGTATCCTTGTATTGTATAAATGTAGGGAAAGTATAGGATTTAGCTAGTTGTAGGATTTAGATTAGTCCACTAGAGGGGGCACAATAGAATAGAATACAGTAAGATAGGAATAAGTTATGCCAATAGGGTTTAGTTAGTTAGAAGGGGCCAACTGGGAGCAAGTTAGTGAGCTTCCTGGGTTTTAGTCAGTAGGGCCTGGGAGCCCGGACAGGGCAGTTGTGCACTGCAATGTTGAAGCTAAAGAGCCCAGCTCGTCCAGGGTCTAGAAGCTAAAGGTCACCCGGGAGGCGGAGGAATACAGGGCAGCATCAACATGGTGGCTGCAAATTACGTGGCATCAACTCCAAATGTCCGTGGCGAAACAGACAGGGGACTCTTGAAGCAAGTTAGGCTGGCCAGACAGAGCACTGCGGTACTGAAGGTGATGGTATGACTCTGCGATATTCCTGAAGGAGTGAGCGACAGCACAGGGAAAGGAAATGCTGTACAGTCATGGCCAAAAGTTTTGAGAATGACACAAATATTATATTTTCACACGATCTGCTGCCCTCTGGTTTTTATGTGTGTTTGACAGATGTTTTTATCACAGACAGAAATATAATAATTGCAAACATATGAGTAACAAAAGCTTATATTGACAGTTAGAATGAGTTAATGCAGCAAGTCAATATTTGCAGTGTTGACCCTTCTTCTTCAGGACCTCTGCAATTCTCCCTGGCATGCTCTCAATCAACTTCTGGACCAAATCCTGACTGATAGCAGTCCATTCTTGCACAATCAATGCTTTCATTTTGTCAGAATTTTTAGGTTTTTGTTTGTCCACCCGTCTCTTGATGATTGACCACAAGTTCTCAATGGGATTAAGATCTGGGGAGTTTCCAGGCCATGGACCCAAAATCTCTATGTTTTGTTCCCTGAGCCATTTAGTTATCACCTTTGCTTTATGGCAAGGTGCTCCATCATGCTGGAAAAGGCATTGTTGATCGCCAAACTGCTCTTGGAGGGTTGGGAGAAGTTGCTCTTGGAGGACATTCTGGTACCATTCTTTATTCATGGCTGTGTTTTTAGGCAAGACTGTGAGAGAGCCGATTCCCTTGGCTGAGAAGCAACCCCACACATGAATGGTTTCAGGATGCTTAACAGTTGGCATGAGACAAGACTGGTGGTAGCGCTCACCTTGTCTTCTCCGAATGAGGCGTTTTCCTGATGTCCCAAACAATCGAAAAGGGGATTCATCAGAGAAAATAACTTTACCCCAGTCCTCAGCAGTCCACTGCCTGTACCTTTTGCAGAATATCAGTCTGTCCATGATGTTTTTTCTGGAGAGAAGTGGCTTCTTTGCTGCCCTCCTTGAGACCAGGCCTTGCTCCAAGAGTCTCCGCCTCACAGTGCGTGCAGATGCACCCACACCTGCCTGCTGCCATTCCTGAGCAAGCTCTGCACTGCTGGTAGCCCAATCCCGCAGCTGAAACACTTTTAAGAGACGGTCCTGGCGCATGCTGGTCTTTCTTGGGCGCCCTGAAGCCTTTTTGGCAACAATGGAACCTCTCTCCTTGAAGTTCTTGATGATGCGATAGATTGTTGACTGAGGTGCAATCTTTCTAGCTGCGATACTCTTCCCTGTTAGGCCATTTTTGTGCATTGCAATGATGACTGCACGTGTTTCTTTAGAGATAACCATGGTTAACAGAAGAGAAACAATGATGCCAAGCACCAGCCTCCTTTTAAAGTGTCCAGTGGTGTCATTCTTACTTAATCATGACAGATTGATCTCCAGCCATGTCCTCATCAACACCCACACCTGTGTTAATGGAGCAATCACTGAAAAGAGGTTAGCTGGTCCTTTTAAGGCAGGGCTGCAATGATGTTGAAATGTGTTTTGGGGATAAAGTTCATTTTCTAGCCAAATATTGACTTTGCAAGTTATTGCTGTTAAACTGATCACTCTTTATAACATTCTGGAGTATATGCAAATTGCCATTAGAAAAAGTGAAGCAGTAGACTTTGTAAAAATTAATATTTGTGTCATTCTCAAAACTTTTGGCCATGACTGTACTTTGTGAAGAATCTTGTGCTGTACCTGTGACTGAACTGGACAAGCTGTGTAAGGAACTGATAAAGTTGATTTATTAAAAATGGATCCGGACTCTGCCTGTCTTTGTGTGCAGATGAAAAGGAAGAAGTCCTGGCAGACTAGAGAGGACCCTGACGGACAGGATAGCAGGCTAAAAGGTATGCTTCAACAGAGATAATGTACTTATGTGTAGGGAGGCCAGGGTACAACAAAGCGCTCATTGAGAGCCATGACTATTGCCCTGGCCTCCGTTACATAAGCACGCTCGCCCATCACTAATGAACATCTTTTTCTTATATCCCAAGGTAAGAATAATGGTTCAAAAACAAGTAAAGCTCTTTCCAGTTGGTTGAAGAATTCTAATGTCCTTTGCTATAAGCAGGAAGGCTGTTATGTTTCGGTAGCTGAGGAGAAATTGCAAAAATAGCCAAAATAGCAATACACCAGAGAGGCTGGAAACTATTGGATTGCAGGACCCTAAACTAACCGTAACACTAGAAGTAGCCGTGGAGCTTACCTACGGTGATCCTAGACGCCTCGTCACAGTCGGAGAGATAACTACACCTAAAGGCAGAAAGTTGAAAGCTATCTGTCCCGTAGCAGAACCCCCAAAGATATAGAAAGCCCCCAAACATGTAATGGTGGTTAGACAAGAAGAAAATATAGACACAGACAGAAAATAGAATGAGCAAACGCTGGGGCCCAATCTGTCTAGATAGAAAAATATAGGAAAGAATTTTGACTGCAACCCAAAAAAACCCTGTCAAAAATACCAACACTTCTGATTAACAAAAAACCTGAGATCACACGATCTCTACCACCTAAATCAGATCTCTGGTGTAACACACAGCAATTCAGCAAATAAAAAGTGACAAAGGACAGAGCAAAAGTGCAAATACAAAATGAGCACAATTGCAGCGCCAGGCCCCAACACGGGACCAGACTGAAGTCCACTTCAAGCAGCAAACAAGCAAGGAAAATCCAACCAGAGGAAAAAAAACAGCAAATCACTTATCTGAATGAGAGCAGGAATGCAAACTGAGCTCCAAGCAAGACCAGGAAGAACAATTAATTACCGGCAATGCTGATGGGAACTCAGGTCACTTATATCAGACCATTCAGAGCCAGCTGAAGGCAATTCAGCAATTAGTTCATTACCCTCAGCAACCACCGGAGGGTGCCCCAGCTCAGAAGTCGCCTCCAGAGTATTCACAACAGTACCCCCCTTGAGGAGGGGTCACCGAACCCTCACCTGCGCAACCAGGCCGATCAGGGTGAGCTCGATGATAGGCACGGATCAATCTCCCAGCATGGATGTCCGAAGCAAACACCCAAGAATTGTCCTCCTGACCATAACCTCTCCACTTAACCAAATACTGGAGTTTCCGTCTAGCAAAACGAGAATCCAATATTTTCTCAACCACGTACTCCAAATTGCCCTCAACCAAAACAGGGTTGGGAGGCGCAGCCATAGGAACCACTGGCTCGACAAACCTCTTCAATAAGGACTTGTGGAACACGTTATGGATCTTAAATGTCCCTGGAGAAGCAAACGGAAGGAAACCGGATTAATAATTTCCATGATCTTATAAGGTCCAATGAACCTTGGCTTAAATTTTGGAGATGCAACCTTCATAGGGATATTTCTTGAGGACAACCAAACCAAGTCCCCCACTTTAAAATGAGGACCATCAGTCTTATGCTGGTTGGCAAACCACTGGGCCTTCTCTTGAGAGAGAGAGAGACAACCTCTCCACTACCTGGTCCCAAATCTGCTGCATACGCTCAACTATAGAGTCAAACCCCGGACAGAGAGAAGCCTCCGCCTGTCCTGAAGAAAATCGAGGGTGAAACCTTGAATTGCAGAAAAATGGAGACATCAAGGTGGCAAAGGTAGCTCTATTATTAAGAGCAAACTCAGCCAAAGGCAAAAAAGAGACCCAGTCATCTTGATCAGCAGACACAAAACATCTCAAATAAGTCTCCAAGGTCTTGTTTGTTCTCTCGGTTTGTCCATTGGTCTGAGGGTGAAATGCAGAGGAGAAAGATAACTGAACACCAAGTTTAGAACAAAATGTCCTCCAAAATCTGGAAACAAACTGGACTCCTCTGTCAGATACAATGTTCTCCGGAATGTCATGTAACCGAACCACGTGCTGAAAGAACAAAGGCACCAATTCGGAGGAGAAAGGCAACTTAGGTAATGGCACAAGATGTATCATCTTGGAAAACCTATCACAGATTACCCAGATCACGGTCATTCTCTGAGAGACAGGGAGGTTGGAAATAAAATCCATAGAAATATGGGTCCATGGCCTCTTGGGTACAGATAATGGCATTAACAAACCACTAGAACGAGAGCAAGGCTTGGAACGAGAGCAAGTCCCACAGGACTGCACAAAGTCTCTGACGTCACGAGACAAAGTAGGCCACCAAAAGGACCGACTCACCAAGTCTCTGGTACCAAAAATCCCAGGATGACCAGCCAAAGTGGAACAATGAATCTCAGACATCACACTCTTCCTCCACTGGCCTGGGACAAACAATTTCCCAACAGGGCAGCATTCAGGTTTGTCCTCCTGACACCCCTCCAGAGCCAGTCTCAAATTGGGCGAGATGGCGGAAAGAACTACACCCTCTTTCAAAATAACAGCAGGATCAGATAACTCAGGAGAATCCGCAAAGAAACTCCTCGAGAGGGCATCCGCCTTAACATTCTTAGTGCCCGGAAGAAAAGAAACCACAAAATTAAAACGCCCACCTGGCCTGTCTAGGATTAAGTCGCTTGGCTGATTCGAGATAAATCAGATTCTTATGGTCCGTGAGGACTACCACCTGATGTTTGGTTCCTTCCAGCCAATGTCTCCACTCTTCAAAGGCCCACTTCATGGCCAATAACTCCCGATTACTGACATCATAATTACGTTCAGTTGGAGAAAATTTTCGAGAGAAAAAGGCACAAGGGTTACTCTTAGAGGTTTCTGGATCCCTTTGGTACAAAACGGCACCTGCCCCAATCTCAGAGGCATCAACCTCCACCTGAAACGTCAGAGAAACATCAGGCTGCCGTAGAACAGGAGCAGAAATGAATCTCTGCTTAAGTTCCTGAAACGCAGAAACTGCCTCAGGTGGCCAATTCACCACATCGGAACCCTTTTTTGTCAAATCAGTCAATGGTTTAACAATACCGGAGAAATTACCAATAAATTTATGATAAAAATTGGCAAAACCCAAAAATCTCTGAAGAGCCTTCAATGAACTAGGTTGAACTCAATCACAGATGGCCTGAACCTTGACCGGGTCCATTTCAATAACAGACGGAGACAAAATGAATTCCAGGAATGAGACCTTCTGTACGCCAAAAAGACACTTTGATCTCTTCACATACAGTGCATTCTCTCTCAAAATCTGAAACACAGTCCGAACATGTTTCACATGAGAGTCCCAGTCGTTGGAAAAAATTAAGATATCATCCAAATAAACAATCAGAAATTTATCCATAAAATCCCTGAAAATATCATTCATGAACGATTGGAAAACGGAAGGGGCATTTGTAAGCCCAAAAGGCATCACTAGGTACTCAAAATGCCCCTCTGGGGTATTAAATGCCGTCTTCCATTCATCCCCATGCTTAAGGCGAATAAGGTTATACGCCCCCCTGAGGTCAAGCTTGGTAAACCAGCTAGCACTTTTCACTCTAGAAAATAGGTCAGAAATCAAGGGTAACGGATATTGATATTTAACAGTGATTTTATTCCAGAGGCGATAATCAATACACGGCCTCAATGAACCATCCTTTTTGGCCACAAAGAAAAAACCGGCGCCAAAGGGTGAAGAGGATGGTCTGATATGACCCTTCTCCAAAGACTCCTTGATATAAGATCGCATAGCATCGTGTTCAGGTACAGATAAATTAAAAAGGCGACCTTTAGGAATTTTACCACCAGGCACTAAGTCAATAGCGCAGTCATAGCTCCTGTGAGGAGGTAAGGATGCAGACTTACTCTCACTAAGCACATCCGAAAAATCAGTCAAAAAGTCAGGGACATCCTGAGACTGGGGAGAGGCAGAAAAAACACGAGTGTCAGTATTAACACATTGGCAGCCCCAACTGGTCACAGACACAGATTTCCAATCCAAAACAGGAATATGAGTCTGTAACCAAGGAAACCCAGCACAATAATGTCATGCAGATTATGCAACACCAGAAATTTGCAACTCTCCTGATGATCTGGTTCAACCCTCATTATCACCTGAGTAGAAAACTGAGGTTTATTCTCTGCCAAAGGGGTAGAATCAGTGCCCAGCAAAGGAATAGACTTCCGCAGGGGTATCATGGGAAACCCACAACGTTTGGCAAAGTCAAAATCCATCAGGTTAATAGCTGCTCCTGAATCAACAAAAGCCTGAGCCGAAAATGTGGACAGGGAGCAAATCAGGGTAACAGTCAACAAAAATTTAGTCTGAACACTACCCAAGACAACTGAGCTCGGAAAACATCTTCTGTTATGTTTCGGTAGCTGAGGAGTGCAGGCAAAAAAGGCAATACACCAGAGAAGTTGGAATCTATGAGATTGCAGTACCCTGACTAACCACCACAACTAGAGGCAGCCGTGGAGCGTTCCTACGTTGGTCCTAGACGCCTCGTCACAGCCTGAGAAACTAACTACACCTAAAGATAAAAGAGGAAAGCTATCTGCCCCGGAGCAGATCCCCAAAGAACATAGAAAGCCCCCAAACATGTAATGGCGGTTAGACAAGATGAAATACTGACACAGACAGAAAATAGTATGAGCAAACGTTGGGGCCCAAACTACCTAAATAGAAAAGGATAGGAAGGGCACTCACTGCAATCCCAAAAAACCCTGAAAAGCACCAACTCTACTAATTTCAAAATCACCTGAGATCACACGACCCCTACCACCTAAATTAGTTCTCTGGTGTAACAAAATCAAAACAGCAGCCACTGAAAAAACTGGAAAAAGCAAAAGTACAAACATCAGTGGCTGAACTAAACTGAGAGGGCAAAAGCCCCCGAGGGGACCCTGAAGGCCCCCAGAGAAGTGCAGGACAAAATGCAAAAATCAAGCACAAAAACAAAAAGAAGAAAATGTCTTATCTGTTAGCAGGAGATGCAGACACGACACAGCAGGCTACAAAGAAAACAGGACTCAAGGATTGAGACCAGAACAATTGATCACTGGCAACCCTGATGGGAAGGCGACTCCCTTATATAAGACCAGTCAGTAACACCTGATTCCCACTCCTCACAATCTTCACTGGACAGTCCAGTACCGCTTGTAACCACCAGAGGGAGCCTCTGCTCAGAACACATTTCAAGTCCATTCACAACAGTACCCCCCCCTTGAGGAGGGGTCACCGAACCCTCACTTGAGCAACCAGGTCGGTCAGGATGAGTTCTATGATACGCACGGATGAGTCTCCTAGCATGGATGTCCGAAGCAAACACCCAAGAATTGTCTTCCTGACCATAACCTCTCCACTTAACCAAATCGGGAGTTTCCGTCTAGAAAAACGAGAATTCAATATTTTCTCAACCACAAACTCCATATTGCCCTCAACCAGAACAGGGTCAGGAGGCAAAGCAGTAGGAACCACTGGCTCAACAAACCTCTTCAACAAGGACTTGTGGAACACGTTATGGATCTTAAATGTCCCTGGAAGAAGCAAACGAAAAGAAACAGGATTAAGAATCTCCATGATCTTATAAGGTCCAATGAACCTAGGCTTAAATTTAGGAGATGCCACTCTCATAGGAATATTTCTTGAGGACAACCAGACCAAGTCCCCCACTTTAAACCGAGGACCATAAGTCCTATGCCGGTTAGCAAACCGCTGGGCTCTCTCCTGAGAGAGGGACAACCTCTCCACTACCTGGTCCCAAATCTGTTGCATACATTCCACAACAGAGTCAACACCTGGACAGACAGAAGCCTCCGTCTGTCCTGAAGAAAATCGAGGGTGAAACCCAGAATTACAGAAAAATGGAGACATCAAAGTGGCAGAGCTAGCCCTATTATTAAGAGCAAACTCAGCCAAAGGCAAAAAAGAGACCCAGTCATCCTGATCAGCAGACACAAAGCATCTTAGATAAGTCTCCAATGTCTGGTTTGTTCTCTCAGTTTGACCATTGGTCTGAGGATGAAACGCCTAGGAGAAAGACAATTGAACACCAAGTTTAGAACAAAAGGTCCTCCAAAATCTGGAAACAAACTGGACTCCTCCGTCAGACACAATGTTCTCAGGAATGCCGTGTAAACGAACCACGTGCTGAAGGAACAAAGGCACCAATTCAGAGGAGGAAGGCAACTTAGGTAATGGCACAAGATGTATCATCTTGGAAAACCTATCACAAATCACCCAAATGACGGTCATTCTCTGAGAAACAGGGAGGTCGGAAATGAAATCCATAGAGATATGGGTCCATGGTCTCTTGGGCACAGGCAATGGCATCAACAAACCACTAGAGCGAGAGCAAGGCTTGGAGCGAGAGCAAGTCCCGCAGGACTGCACAAATTCCCTGACATCACGAGACAAGGTAGGCCACCAAAAGGACCGACTAACCAAGTCTCTGGTACCAAAAATTCCGGGATGCCCAGCCAACGCGGAACAATGAATCTCAGACATCACACTCTTTTTCCACTGGTCCGGGACAAACAATTTTCCAACAGGGCAGCGCTCGGGCCTATCCTCCTGACACCCCTCCAGACCAAGTCTCAAATTGGGTGAGATGGCGGAAAGAACTACACCCTCTTTCAAAATAACAGAAGGATCAGATAACTCAGGAGAGTCCGCAAGGAAACTCCTCGAGAGGGCATCCGCCTTAACATTCTTAGTGCCAGGAAGAAAGGAAACCACAAAATTAAAACGTGTGAAAAACAAGGCCCACCTGGCCTGTCTAGGATTGAGTCGCTTGGCAGATTCCAGATAAACCAGATTCTTATGGTCAGTAAGGACCACCACCTGATGTTTGGCTCCCTCCAGCCAATGTCTCCACTCTTCAAAAGCCCACTTCATGGCCAGTAACTCCCGATTACCCACGTCATAATTACGTTCAGTAGGAGAAAATTTTCGAGAGAAAAAGGCACAAGGGTTACTTTTAGAGGTCTCTGGATCTTTTTGGGACAAAACGGCACCTGCCCCAATTTCAGAGGCATCAACCTCCACCTGAAATGGCAGAGAAACATCAGGCTGCCGTAGAACAGGAGCAGAAGTGAATCTCTGCTTAAGTTCCTGAAATGCAGAGACTGCCTCAGGAGGCCAATTCACCACATCAGAACCCTTTCTGGTCAAATCACTCAATGGTTTAACAATAACCGAGAAATTACCAATAAATTTACGATAAAAATTGGCAAAACCCAAAAATCTTTGAAGAGCCTTTAATGAAGTAGGTTGGACCCAATCACAGATGGCCTGAACCTTGACCGGGTCCATTTCAATAACAGATGGGGACAAAATGAATCCCAGAAATGAGATCCTCTGTACGCCAAAAAGACACTTTGATCCCTTCACATACAGAGCATTCTCTCTCAAAATCTGGAATACAGTTCGAACATGTTTCACATGAGAGTCCCAGTCATTAGAAAAAAATCAAGATATCATCCAAATAAACAATCAGAAATTTATCCACAAAATCCCTGAAAATGTCATTCATGAAGGACTGGAAGACAGAAGGAGCATTAGTGAGCCCAAAGGGCATCACAAGGTACTCAAAATGCCCCTCAGGGGTATTGAATGCCGTCTTCCATTCATCCCCGTGCTTAATGCGAATAAGGTTATATGCCCCCCTGAGGTCAAGCTTGGTAAACCAAGTAGCATTTTTCACCCTGGAAAACAGTTCAGAAATCAAAGGTAACGGGTATTGATATTTTACAGTAATATTGTTCAAAAGACGATAATCAATACACGGCCTTAATGAACCATCCTTTTTGGCCACAAAGAAAAAACCGGCACCTAAGGGTGAAGAGGATGGTCTGATATGACCCTTCTCCAATGATTCCTTGATATAAGACCGCATAGCGTCATGTACAGGTACAGACAAGTTAAAAAGGCGACCTTTAGGGAATTTACTACCAGGCACTAATTCAATAGCGCAGTCATAGCTCCTATGGGGAGGCAAGGATGCAGATTTACTTTCGCTAAACACATCAGAAAAATCAATCAAAAAGTCAGGAACATCCTGACCTGGGGGAGGCAGAAAAAACAGGAGTGTTGGTATTAACACATTGGCAGCCCCAACTGGTTACATACACAGATTTCCAATCCAAAACAGGATTATGAGACTGCAACCAAGGGAAGCCCAGTACGATAATATCATGCAGATTATACAGAACCAAAAATTTACAGCACTCCTGATGATCAGGTTCAACCCTCATTATCACCTGAGTAGAGAACTGAGGTTTATTCTCAGCCAAAGGGGTAGAATCGATCCCCAGTAGGGGAATAGACTTCTGTAGGGGTATCAAGGGAAACCCACAACGTTTAGCAAAATCATAATCCATCAGGTTAATAGCTGCTCCAGAATCAACGAAAGCCTGAGCAGAAAATGAGGACAGAGAGCATATCAGAGTGACAGTTAATAAAAACTTAGTCTGAACACTACCCAAGACAACTGAGCTGCAAAACGTCTTCCCCGCTTAGGGCAGACTGAAATAGCATGAGAGACATCACCACAGTAGAAACATAACCCATTGCGCTTTCGAAACTCATGACGCTGTGCCCCAGACACCACTCTATCACACTGCATGGGTTCAGAAGCAGGTTCACAAGGCAACACCATTCCACGCATACTTCTCCGCTCACGCAAAGGTCTGTCAATTTGAATCGCTAATGACATAGAATCATTGAGACCAGAGGGGACAGAGAATCCCACCATAACATCCTTTACATTATCTGACAGACCCTTCGAAAAAGGGCCGCCAAAGCGTCGTCATTCCACTTGGTCAGGCTAAAGACCCGATTTAATCCCAAAAGGTTTTTCAGCTTGATCGTGACATTAGGCTCATCGTACAAAAACCCCAAAGCTGAAAAAATGCATCAACATCACTAAAAAAGGATCCCGGGGTGTCAGGGAAAAACCCCAAAATCTGGGGATCGCGCGCAGGAGAGAGATGACAATTTGAACTGCTGCGCTGCGTTCCTGAGGACTTAGATTTTAAGCAAAAAAAAATTTACAATTATTTTTGAAATTCTAAAACCTTGCTCGCCCTAAAAACAAATCTGGCATGGGAACCCCTGGGTTTCCCAAACGGCCCCTAGCAAGAGGAGCAATACTCGAACCTCAGTGGAAGTGTCCACGGCAGACAACTGTGCAAACCCTTGAGAGAAAAAAAATCCCCCAGCCCCCAAAGATACAGAGGGAAAAAAAAATGCAAAAACAGAAAAAATATCTCTGACAACTCTGACAACTTTTTTCTTTCCATATTTTTCCCTTCTGTGAGTACATACAATTTTCATTTTTAGGCCGGTGATATGTTATGTTTCGGTAGTGAAGAGTGCAGGCAAAAAGGCAATACACCAGAGAAGTTGGGAACTATGAGATTGCAGTACCCTGACTAACCACCACAACAGAGGCAGCCGTGGGCTTTTCCTACGTTGGTCCTGACGCCTCGTCCAGCTGAAAAAATACTACCCCTAAGAAGAAAGGGAAAGCTATCTGCCCGGAGCAGATCCCAAAGAACATAGAAAGCCCCAAACATGTAATGGCGGTTAGACAAGATGAAATATGACACAGACAGAAATAGTATGAGCAACGTGGGGCCCAAAACTACTAAATAGAAAAAGGATGGGAAAGGGCACTCCACTGCAACCCCAAAAAAAACCTGAAAAGCACCAACTCTACTAATTTAAATCCCCTGAGATCACACGACTTACACCTAAATTAGTTCTTGGTGTAACAAAATCAAAACAGCAGCACTGAAAATATGGAAAAAGCAAAGTACAAACATCAGTGGCTGAACTAAACTGAGAGGGCAAAGCCCCGGAGGGGCCCCTAAAGGCCCGAGAAGTGCAGGCAAAATGAAAAAATCAAGCACAAAAACAAAAGAAGAAAATGTCTTATGTTGCGGAGATGCAGACACGACACAGCAGGCTACAAGGAAACAGGGATCAAGGTTGAGACCAGAACAATTGATCCCGGCAACCTGATGGGAAGGGACCCCTTATTAAGCCCAGTCAGTAACACCTGATTCCATTCCTCACAATTTCACTAAATGTCCAGTACCGCTTGTAACCCCCAGAGGGAGCCTCTGTCAGAATCATTTCAAGTCCATTCACAACAATATTCCCGCTTAGGGGACGGAAATAGCATGAGAAGCGTCCCCAAAAGTAAAAACATACCCATTGCGCTTCCAAAACTCTGACGCTGAGCCCCGAAGTCTCATCACACTGCATGGGCTCAGGAGTTGGCTCACAAGGCAACACCATTCATGCATACCTCTGCGTTAGGCAAACGTCTGTAAATTTGAATAGCCAAAGACTTTAGAATCATTGAGACAGAGGAACAGGGAATCCCCCCATAACGCCTTTACATTTTCTGACACCCCCTTTTCCTAGAAAGGGCTCCCAAAAGTTATCTCATTCCATTTGGTAGGATGCCCTTTCAAAAATTTTGACAGAAGCTCAGCGTCTTCGACCGATTTAATGCCAACAAGGTCTTTTCAGCTTGATCAGTGCTTTTGGGTTCATCTTACAAAAACCCCAGAGCTGAAAAAATACATCAAAATCATTCAAAAAGGATCCCGGTGTCAGGGGAAAAACCCCAATTGAGGGTACTGCGAAAGAGAGATGCAATTTGAACCTGATGTGCTGCGTTCCTGAGGAATTGGCTTTAAGGCAAAAAACAACTTTCAGTTATTTTTGAAATTGAATTTAGACCGATCCCCAAAAATAATCTGCTATGGGGATCCTAGGTTCCAAATGGCAACTAGCAAAGAAGGTAGCCATATCTGACCCCATTTGGGAAGTGCTCCACACGGCCAGGGCAATGAGGAAACTCCAAATTTAGGGGAAAAAAAAATTTCCCCCAGCACCAGAGAAAAAGAGGGAAAAAAATCAACAAACAGAAGAAAAAAAAAATTTCGAAACTCCCTTTTTTTCTTTTTCCTTTTTACTTTTTTCCTTTTGAGTCCATATAATTTTCGTTTGGCGGTAACACTGTTATGTTTCGGTAGCTGAGGAGAAATTGCAAAAAAGCCAAAATAGCAATATCCCAGAGAGGCTGGAAATTATTTTGGGTTTTTCAGGACCTAAATAACCGCAACCTAGAAGTAGCGGGAGCGTACTACGGTGACCTAGACGCTGTCACAGCCGACGATAACTACCTAAGGCAGAAAGATGAAAGCTATTGCCCCTAAAAACCCCAAAGAAATAAAAGCCCCAAAATGTAATGGCGGTTAGACAAGAAGAAAATACGGCACGACAGAAAAAAGAATGACAAAAGCTGGGGCCCAATTGTTGATAGAAAAGTTAGGAAAAAAATTTGACTGCAACCCCAAAAAAACCCCGACAAAAATACGAACACTTTGTTGGAAATTTAATTTGGATAAATTTATCCTTCAGTTTTTGGTGCTTCCAAAAATTTTTATTAAAAATTTTTTTGGCGCTCAAAAGAAATGGGGGTGCCCAACGGAATGTCAGTTAAAAAATTCTCAAAACCCCCTTTTTATTTTTTTAAGGTTTTTTTTTTTTCAAAAAAAGGGGGGTTGTCAATTAAATACAATTAAAAGTGTGATTTTGGCTGTTTAGTGTAAGTTGATAAAAAAATTTTTTTAAAGGGGGCCAAGTTGCAGATTTATTTTTTTGTCTTTGCCCAGCTTTTGCATGATATAAAAAAAAAATGTATTGTAAGGGGTTTTTTTCCCCCCTCG